>NQII01000990.1:112270-146930 GCA_002778355.1 Clitarchus hookeri | reverse complement strand
TATATATATATATATATATATATATATATATATATATATATAGTGACTCGCTATGTCATCATGATCGTGATATACTTGAGTATATGCAAGTCCTTTATTATTTGTTACGTGACTGATTTTTCATGTACAGGTTGGTTTCATATCATTTACGTTCGGTTCCCCCGACATTCATATCAGGTTGACGGTGTTTTTTTGTGTTCAGGCGTACGTATTTTAATGTAACCCGCAGCTATGTACGCCTTGTTATCGGTGCATTTGTATACCCCCTTTATTTCAAAGTATGACTGGTTGTTTAGTGTTGCCTATGCTAGCGAGGCCTCGGGCTGCCGGTCCTTGTGTTGGGCTGACGATGTTTTATTATATTTGTAATATATGTATTTTCTGTTCCCCGCGACTGTGTTCATCAGGTTTGTAGCACATTTGTATAAACCTCGATTTTTTCACATATGGTTGGTTGATGCGTGTTACCCATTTAATGTTTTTTTCCCTTCGAATTTATATCTATATTCTGGATTTCGGTGGATGAAGGGAGGCTGGCAGTCTCTGAGATTATCTGAGTTGGCTAACAGCTGTGGTAGCAGCCGAGGAGCGTGGCATGTGTGATATTGTCGAGCGCATGCAAACATATGCGTATTTTTGCTATTTTAAACCTACACTCCTACATGCATCGGTAACTTTCCGACACACATGTACATATTCATACCTTTATTTTCTTTACATATATGAATGGTTTTTACATGTTCCTGAACTTCAAATGTTCTGAAATGATGTCCCAATATGCTTATTATGGGGTTTAGGGCCTATTTGTCCTTATCTTCTTGATTGCAGTTGGAAGTGTTGCCTGTGATTTTAATTTGAAGACTGTTGCTACAGCAGATAGGAAATTGCAGGCTTCTATGCTAATAGGAAGGCTTAAGGCATAATTCACATAACTGACCTGTTCGATTTCGGGAGCGATGCCTGTGATATGAATTTTGTGGCTATGGCTTCGGCGGATCGCAACGGTAGCCAAATATGCTTACAGGATGGCTTAACACGGATTATTCCTAGCAATACATTATACATAGTCACCATGTTCAATGTCGGGAGCATAGGCTCTGATATGAATTTGGTGACTATGTATTGAACCATTAGGAAATTATAGCTAACTATTCTTTTAAAATTGTCTGAGGCTTAATTGACCCACCGCCCTGCTAGTCGCTGGGTGTACTGCCTATTATATGAATTTGGTGGCTATAGCTTCAGTGTATAGGAAATAACTGACAACTCGCATCCTTGGCCATACCACCTTAATACTACACTGTAGAGGGTACGGACGGTAGTTTGCTGGTGGGAATCCAAGATGGTGGGTTGCCGAAGGCAATGTGGTGGCATGATTAATGTGTTCATAATTAGCTTAGGTGTGATTAGTATATGTACAATTAGCATACATGTGTGTGATTGGTATAGGCATCCTTAGCATATATGCATAAGATGTCGGGTGGCTGAAGGAAAAGTGGCAGGGTGATTGATGTGTGAGTGATTAGCATAGGTGCAATTATTGTATGTGCATTAGCATAGGTACAATTATTATATGTGCATTTGGATATATGTGTGTGTGATAGGTATAGACATCCTTAGCATATGCGTACTTGGCATAGGTGATATAATATATGGTTGTAACAATTTGGAGCATGAATTTGCTTGATGTGGCAATGAACTCGAATGTTCTAGTAAAAAAATGGATGCAGGTGTTAATAATTTTTTGTATATAACTTTCAACCTATATGTATAACAGTGTGGGTATGCATGCACTGTCTGCAGTATTATTTTATAAATTACTTAATGTTTTTTTTAACATAGCATCTCGACCTGCCCAATATTTAATAAATAAATTTTATTTTTTCCGAGAGACGGAATAGTGATATCAATATGTATTCGACATTGAACTCACTTCTTTCCTAAATGCATGGTCTAGTGGTCAGGACTTTCGTCTGACGATCAAAGGGGTGCTGGAAAGATCCAGTGCTCTTCCAGCATTTTTTGAGTTCCAAAAGAACCAACTAAAAATAATTTCATTGCTTCTAGCAGTCGCCGATAGAACTAAACTCTCCGATGCCTTAGCACCCCTGCAGGCGACGTGAGAACCAACACAAATGGCCCTGCCACTATGAGTGCTCCTAGCCGCGAACAGTAGAGCTTCATATCAGCACATGCACTCTTGTCGCGAGTGCGGGAATTAAATATGGCCGCCTACAGCAGACGACGATGATGGTGGCACACACTGGTAGTCACATTTGCCCCTAGCAGGCAGCAAGGGAACTTCGGACATCCAAGATGGCGGACATATAAGGCATGAGAGAGACCAGGTGAGAGAGGCTAGAAGGAATTATATAGCATGAAGAAACCAAGGTGGAATGACAGAGATTTAAAAATCCAAGATGGAATGACAAAGCTTGCAGAAGCACAGACCACAATGACTTTATGTACACGGTACACATTGCAACCAAAAAAGCGTAATCTCTTACAATTATTGTAAATAGTACCCTGAAAGCGCTGGAGATAAAGAACCGACATTGAGAATAAGGTAATGTAGGTTCAATCCACTAGAGAGTCGAATAATTTCACAGGAAAAAATACTACATGATACGCAATTAAAACTTCTGTATCATATTAAAGTATTTAAGCATTGAACGTATCATGGAACAATCGCAAGGATTAGGAAATAACTGAAACTATGTACACACATTCTGGTAATGACATCATATCAAGCCTGTATGTGCCTGCAGTGACTGTAAGAGAGAAGTGGATTGGAAGGGCCAGAGTGTCGCATTCACTTAAGCAAGTGATTTCTAAACATCAATCAGGTTTGGAATATGGTAGTATAACATATATATATGCTAAGTAACCGCAATGACTTTTATCTCCAATGAATATTTGTACATATCCCTACTCCACGTCTGTTCATCGCAAATACTTGCAGCCTACCAGACATTTATCAATATATAGCAATAAGTACACTCTTAATAAATAGGAAAAAACAATTAACATTTAATTCTTAATTTTAATGCATTTATTTCTATTCTTAACAAAATCACACACATACCTAATATTTTATGTTATAAAACTCCTAGCTCTGAGTTCATCAATAATCGTATTTATATCTTCACCGACAGACATATTTCCTGTTATTTGTAATGGAACCGACATCCGCAGTCTATCAACCAAGTTATTGGGACTTCTTAAAATAAGTAGCTAGACCACGCGACTTTCTTCTCAAAAAGTTTACGGTACTTGTCTGCATGTACGTTCTTCTGTGATGAGTAGGTTGTGAGATACCTCTGGGCCAGAGCACTGGGTTCGAATCTGCATTTCTTCTTCTCCAACTTCAAGTAACGCTTATCTTCTGCAACACGTGTTCACTTTTTCTCTGCAGGTGTCGTCACATCATCATCGGTAGAATATTTCCATTTCCGTTTATTTTTCGCATCATCACCAGCAGTCTTGGAGTCCGAACTTTCGTGTTCTTCACCATGACTACTTATAACATCTTCGTTTTTCACTTTATATTTTAGCAGTGCATGTTTGTTGTTTACAGATTCTAACGATATATATCGCTAGCATGTTTCAGAGTACATGTCTGCAACACTTTTCCTCCTCCATTGTTTTCTATTTTGAAACTCGTTGCAGGATTGGCTAATGTTATGGGTGCCTGGGTCAGAGTTAGTTTATACGACGAATAAGCAGGAAGACTAGCCTTAGCCTCGTCTTGCGGCAGTAAGTTCAATGCATGCTGTCTTCTGTAAAGCAAAGGTGCGCTACCTTTACACGTTCCAGTGAGTGTCTCTGAATTATCGCTTCTACATAATGTTGCACCGTATATACATAACATGTTAGTCTTCTGAAGGTCGGTTTCTCCGAAAATTCGCTCTTTTCATGTTTTTGATTGTACGTCTAGTACGTTTCTATGCAAGTATGTTAAACGCTTGACCCATTTTTATTCGACATGCCAGTAAACATAAACTACACTATATTTTCCGAATTTTTCTTGGCGACAACTCTGCATTAGAAAGTTGCTGTTACGAGTTGTGTAGACTATTTACCGGTAGAGAGCTTTAAATATACGCCCTCTACACTAGTTGATTGCTCGTGAATAGGAAGAACCACGCAGCTGTGATGGGGCGAAGGCCAAACAGGGATGATTCTCAAAACTGGTTATGGTGTTCGCAGTGCGGGAGGGAGGGTAATGTGCTGTCATCTCATGCACTTCCCTGGCCACCGCGTGACGTGGCCAGTAAAGGTCACGCCCCTGGCTAACCCCGCCCCTAAGCGCTCAGTTCTCGCCCGTCGAAACGTAAATCGAGGTCACGGCTTCCTTAGTGGACTCTTAAATTCTAGCAAGTGAAGCCAATAAAATATGATATTGTTGAGATTCCACATAATATAACAGCAAAGTATTTAGGTGTCACTATCGATATCAAACTCCGCTGGAATACTCAGATAACTAAAGTCAAAAACGCAGTAACTGGAAACATTAGACATATTTATCCATTATTAAAAAGTCTAGAACTTGTCATTAGATTAAAGATTTTAACTTACACTTCCATAGTCAGACCAGCATTGATGTACTGCAACGAAGTGTGGTGAAACGCAGCTAAAATCTAAATTATCCGACTTCCAGTAGTTCAGAACAAATATTTAAGAATTATTGGAAATGTGCGCATATTCACTATAACAGTTGACTTGCGTAATGAACAGAAAGTTCTTTATCTAGAAAATAAAATAATATTTCAAAACAATAGTTTCTATGATAGATTAGCGTCACAGAGCAATTCTGTTGTTAGAAGGTTATGAAATTAATCCCCAGATGTTAATACAAGGAATAAACGACCTAAAATACCCCGTTTACGGGTTTAAAACTCAAATAAAACTACTATTAAACTGGTCATTAGTCAGTAAACAACCACTAATTAAAATACGTAATTTAAAGTTTAGAAAGCCGTATACATCCAAATAAGCTTCGTTACTACCCACTTTATTATATTTTAAAAACAATTTTAAGCAATTCCCCTTAAAAAAAAAAAGTAAAATCAAAGAAGTCTTTAGAGCAAAATTCAACTCAGAAAATGCATTTAACGCAATAATTCAACCGGACCTGCTGTGGAGCCTAGATTTCCCCACCCAGAGATGGCAGCACTGTCTCCATTATTACGTGAAACACTCATAAAGCGGCCCATACACATACAATATAATTGCGCAGTAATCGGGTTTGTGCAATAAAGTTCATCGCGTGTGGATGATATTGAAGGGTTGTACACTATATTGTGTTATATTAAAAACTTGTAACGTTGGGCGCTACAGTTACACCGACTAACTGCTCAGAGGTAGAACACGAGACTCAGTAAAATGGACGCCGCTTAATTAAGAAATAAGTTCAAGTTCCAGAGTATTTTGTTCTATACTTTATTTATCATTTAGTGACAGTTCACAGCCGATGTTCAGAATAGGCAGAATACGAACGTTCAGAGATAACCATACAAGTGCAGAACAGCGCCACCGTCGTTTACAGATTATTCATGTCTCAAAACTTGCATCGCAGGAAATATGAAATGCGGCTACCTCCCACACCGGCAGAGAAATAAAATAGCAAAGTCTAGTTGCTGCCGATGTGGGGGTTCTCGTCACGCCCGACGCGGCCTATGCGAGCATTGTAAGACGACTGACTCAAGGGCGATTGCCCTCCAACTGCCCTGCACTGACATGCCCTCAAGTGCGACTGACTTGACCTGAAGTGACTTGAAGGGCAACAGGCACATGCATCTTTGTGCTGCCTATCACCCCCCCTCTCCTGAGATAAGGGCCTGTCCACGCATGCTCTCAACACGTTATCGAAACTGCGTCGTACAACAAAACTGTTGACGCATTCTGAAGAAAACTAAACAATGCTGACGCTTAACAAAAACTGAAAACGACGGCTTTCGAAACGAAACTGTAAACAGATGCCTGATAAACGTAAAACAGCAAACGTATTCCCGATAAACAAACTATAACGGAAAACTGACCCACCATGGCTTTAACCTTCAAACCTGATAAAAATATTACTAAGCTTAGCAAAGCTTAAGAAAAACGAACGAAAATGAAACACATGTCGCAAAAAAATTAAGAATACTGCATCATTACAAACTTTAAATATTTATTACGCAATATGGGAAATATTGTACCATCTGTAGACAATATTGTGCAATACTGCGTCAGTTGCAATCAAGGTGTTGTGGAGAGCGTGTCGAAATGGCGAACAGAAGAGAAATGTTTCAATCTGGACTTCATCGAGGTGTACGATTCTCTGCCCGGCTCTGTGGGACGTTAAGTGTAAAGATTACAGTAATCGTGTAAAGAAAAGTGAGCAGTATGACGTGCTACTCGATAAATACAGCGAAAATTTCCCAAACGCCGACAAGCTAGAGGTCATGTCACAAATACCCATCAACTAAATATAATTCGCAATATTATTGTACATCTATGCCCGCTTTGCACAATCTATTGCACCACTCTTCAGTATTATCTCCACACACTTCAATTTTATTGCACAAACCTGCTTATTGTGCAATAATATTGAATGTCTATGGGGTACTTCAATTTTTTTGGAAATATATTTACACAATAATATTGTACGTGTATGGGCCGCTTAAAAGTTAGAATTGTCAAGGGTTTATTTTTTTAAACAAAAAACTGCCTCATATTTCTATTACATTTTTAATAACTACATAAAATACAAATACCAGTCATGTTTCACTGTTACTGCCAAATCACTGATTACAAATACGCTCTCACCGTACGTTTTCAGCTATCAGGCCCGTTCTACAATGCACGGATACGTAAGAAAATGGACTCGGAAACGCAAGCGGAACAAGCCAATGCCATAAGATGAATTTTAACAATTGTACATAATGAATAAACGTACAGTCTTGCAACTTATGAAACCAAAAATTTCTCAGCTGTTGCATACTACTGAAATATGTTTCATAAATAACACATTTCATAGCATAGTGGATAGAGTGCATGTTAAAAAACATCACGCTCCCACATACACAGGGGAGGGCAAACGATAGAGTGCAGAACTTCATGCTCCTGCATTCACAGGAGAGGGGCAGACGTGTCCCGAAAGAGACGCCCTGCCATTTCATATACCCTCGGGGAGGCTCGGTGCCGAGGTGATGCAATGGATAGAGCGCAAGTCCATGCTCTCGCATTCACATCGTATTCTCAGGGGGAGGGGCAGACGTGTCCCAAGAGAGACGCCTTAGATGGCAAGTTAAAAATAGTGGATAGAGAGCAGAACTTCGTGCTCTCGCATTCACAGGGGAGGGCAGGCATGTCCCCAAGAGATAGAGACGCCTGCCAAGGGACGTTGCGAGTAGATGGCAACGCAGTAGCGTAGTGCATAGAGCACAGAACTTTGCGCTCCTGCATTCACAGGGGAGCGGCAGGCGTGTCTCAAGAGAGCTGCCTGCAACTCCTCCATATGCCCGCCATGACATAGTCTCGGGCCGTGGGGACTTTGCGAGATGTTATTTCGAATTGGGGCCGCGGTAGCATAACGGAAAGAGTGCGCATGTAAAAAAACACCATGCACTCGCACTCCATTGCTACGAGGTGCCGCAGTGATGGAACGGATACATGACAAGTTAAATGGCACTCACTAGCATTCCATTTCAATGGGGGCCTCGGTAGAGTAGTGGATAGAGTGCACACTTTGCGCTCCTGCATTCACAGGGCAGGGGCAGGCGTGTCCCAAGAGAGAGACACCCGCCACACCTCCATGACATATATATGCTGCAGCCAGGCTGTACAATCAGTCAGTATGCAAAAAAAAGAAGTAATGCAGCATATTTACATACATGTACGCGTGCGTCCACTTCCAAGACACAAGTGGCAGGCTGTACCGAGAAAATACGTTTAAATGTGAAGAGACATGTGCAGAGGCACTGGGAGCCTTGTGGAAGGGGGACGCAGGCACACCGGCCGACTTACAAGGCCGTCAACATAGAATAGATCTCGCATCCCAAGGCGGGCCGAGGCAATGCCACTGATAGAGCGGACATGTTAAAACTCTTGCTCTTGCATGCACAGGGGAGGNGAGAGGCCGAGGCGATGCAACAGATAGAAAATACATGCTAAAATTCATGCTCTTGCATTCACAGGGGAGGGGTACTGCAGCAGTTGAGTCGTGTCCCAAGTGGAAGTATTTAAAAAACAAAATCGAATTTTCTTTAAAATAATAATAATAATTTTATGTTATAGCCCCCCGTCTCACCGAGAGAGAGAAAACACACGTTTACATGGTTTTTCCTTCACTCCCCCAGCGCGAGAGCAATGGAAATATGTATATACATATTGTGCATGCGAAGCCGGGAGGGTGACCTCAGAATGTTCCCAAATCCGAGTATACTTAAATTGTATCATACTTACACATGTACAGCAGACCCGTCCATTGTAGGTCTTGCTTCCACGACGTCTCACGAGATACTATATGATACAATGCTTAGAAAGGTGTATTTACTACCCACATCCCAGCCCCCGACATGAGTTTAGGAAATTAATATTAAAAAATATGTAAAGTAGAGAACCAATCATACTTACAGATGTACAGCAGACCCGTCCATTGTAGGTCTTGCTTCTACGACGTTTCACGAGATACTATATGATACAATGCTTAGAAAGGCATTTTTATTGGAAATATATATTAACAAATACGTAAAGTAGAATTATTAAAATTATTATTAACGCCCCAGGCAAGGAGACACAAGGCAACGGCTGCAAGCGGCACACATGTGAGTTGCGAAAATAAATATATATAAAAAATATTTCAAGTAGTATGATTAAAATTATTAACGCCCCCCCAGGCATTGGCGACCTCCTCGAGAAATTGTTGTTCAGCATGTACAACCCCAGGCAACGGGTGATTTTCCACACATGATGTGCGCAGCTCCGCCGAGAAAAACTTTTGTTCCGAGGCGACACACACACACACACACACACACTTTAGCGCGAGTGTCGGATGTAATGATATTACGTTGCAGTTAAGCTGTGCGCAAAGCTGGCGACTCGCCGAGAAATACATTTCACGAACCATTGCCCAGCTGCCGCCCACCGCCATCAGTACAACAGTGTTTGCAGGTAAGAACACGGGGACCCCGACTGCAAGCCGCACATACGTGTGGACAACTTGTTTATTTGTACATATCGTTCTCTCAACCTTCTAAACGAAGGACAGCAAGCCTCCATTTGGAGAGCACAGGGTGTTTTTATTGTCGTGGTGCAATTGGTGCTTAATTCAACGTATCGTCTTCCAAAGGTCTCATCAACACATGCAAACAAAGATTGACTGTGTACTCGTACCATGCCACAACATATCCTCCCGTTTATACACTCTCGCTATTTGACGTCTGGTCCTTACAGCCATTCATATATATTAATATTTTTTATTATTTTGTATTGCCTGCTTGTCGTCTTTAGTATTCATGGGGTACTCGCACGTTCGGCAGACAACTCGTCCATATTTTTTTTTGGATTTTTGCATATCTCAGTTTTTTGTAAGTTATCCTACCTTAATTTTATTGATGTATATGCTTTCATATATATATATATACGTCTTTCAACGAAGTCATAAACGTCTTTACAACACTTTGCAACGAGACTTACCGTCACTCTTCACAGAAGGTTCACGAATCATGTCTGCATGACTGTTCTTCCATGATAGTAGGTTTTTAGATACCTCTGAGTCAGAGTACTAGGTTCCAATCTGTGTTTCTACACATAGGTAAGTGTTCTGCACGTCGGAATTCAGTCATGCCGGCTGAAGGCTATAGTGTGCCTAGCAGGGGCCTAGCAGGGGCTGTGTGACCTTTGGAGCCTTACATAACACTCCGTTGGCTAGTGTTATTCATTAAACTTGACAAGAACAGCATGGCGCTTGCGTCGTCACCCAACCATCTGAGCTGTCTCACATATTCCCCAACATACGACAACAGTCGCGTTCTGTTGCTTGTGTTGTACACTGAATGTATTGGACAGTTTCAGTTGGTTTGTAAGGAAGTTATTTGCTAGTCTGATGTACTGTCCTGAATAGTCAGGTGTATTTTATAGCATCGTTAATTTTTTCATTCTAAGTATGGTTGTTAAGAGCTAGCCATGTTAGCGATGACTCGAGCTGTCGTCCTTGTGTAGGACTGATAATGATTGTTTATATTAATATATAAATATTTTTTACAGTTAATTATATTTTCGAATTTGTCAAAATCTAGTTTTTCTCAGAGGTGGAGAAGAATACTCTGAGATAACCCTCCTGACTTGACATGCAAGAGCGTGAAGTATTTCATCTTGTAGGAAGGACTTACATGCTAATTGATTTTGGGAAGATCCTGAGATAACTCCCCTGGCTTCCAATGCAAGCACATGGTGTATATCATTAGTAGGAAGGCCTTAAATGATAATTTTTTTGGGAAGACTCTGAGATAATCCTCCCGGCTTGCAATGCAAATGTACGATGTCTGAGACAACCTCTCGCTTGGAATGCAAAAGCATGAAGTATACGGTCTCGTAAGAGGGGAATTAAATGATAATCGAATTTTGGAAGACACTGAGATAACCCTCCTGGCCACTGCTTGTAGTATTTGCGTTAGGCGTAAGTAGATTGGTTGCAGCAGTGATTTCGACAAGGGTAACGAAACATATATTAATATGTTTATAAAACAATCACTCCCAACAGTAGAAACCATTTATATTTGTCCGGAATATCTAGTAATGAATATATATTATTCCCCTTTGGTGTACCTTACACGGTCAATATTTGTTTGCATGTGTTGATGAGACCTTTGGAAGACGATATGTTGAATTAAGCACTAATTGCGCCACGACAATAAAAACACCATGTGATCTCCAAATGGAGATTTGCTGTCCTTCGTTTAGAAGGTTGAGAGAACGATATGTACAAATAAACAAGTTGCCCACTTGTGTGTGCGGCTTGCAGTCAGGGTTCCCCGTGTTCTTGCCTGAATGCACTGTTGTACTGATGGCGGTGGGCGGCGGCTGGGCAATGGCGCGTGAAACTTATTTCTCGGCGAGTCGCCGGATTTGCTCACAGCTTAACTGCAGCATAATATCAATATTTCCAACACTCGCGCTAAAGTGTGTGTGTGTGTGTGTCGTCTCGGTACAAAAACGTATTTCTCGGCGGAGCTGCGCACATCATGTGTGGAAAATCACCCGTTGCCTGGGGTTGTACGCGCTGAACAACAATTTCTTGAGGAGGTCGCCAATGCCTGGGGGGCATTATTAATTTTAATCATCCTACTTGACATATTTTCTATATATTTTTATTTCCGCAACTCACGTGTGTGCCACTTGCAGCCGCTGCCTTGCGTGTTCTTGCCTGGGGCGTTAATAATAATTTTAATCATACTACTTTACATATTTGTTAATATATATTTCCAATAAACATGCCTTACTAAGCATTGTATCATATAGTATCTCGTGAAACGTCGTAGAAGCAAGACCTACAACAGACAGATCTGCTGTACGTCTGTAAGTATGATACAATTTAAGTATACTCGGATTTGGGAAGACTCTGAGATCACCCTCCCGGCTTCGCATGCACAATTTGTATATATATTTCCATCGCTCTCGCGCCGGGGGAGTGACGGTAAAACCATGTAAACGTGTTTTTTCTCTCTCTCAGCGAGACAGGGGGCTATAACGTAATATTATTATTATTATTATTTTTAAGAAAATTCGAGTTTGTTTTTTAAATACTTCAACTTGGAACATGACTCAACTGCCGCTGCACCCTTCCCCTGTGAATGCAAGAGCATGAATTTTAACATGTCTGCTCTATCCGTTGCATCACCTCGGCCCCTCTTGGGATGCAAGAACTACTTTATGTTGACGGCCTTGTAAGTTGTCCGGTGTGTGCCTGCGTCTCCCCCATATGGACNTCGCTCTCGCGCCGGGGGAGTGACGGTAAAACCATGTAAACGTGTTTTTTCTCTCTCTCAGCGAGACAGGGGGCTATAACGTAATATTATTATTATTATAATTTTTAAGAAAATTCGAGTTTGTTTTTTAAATACTTCCACTTGGAACATGACTCAACTGCCGCTGCACCCTTCCCCTGTGAATGCAAGAGCATGAATTTTAACATGTCTGCTCTATCCGTTGCATCACCTCGGCCCCGCTTGGGATGCAAGAACTACTTTATGTTGACGGCCTTGTAAGTTGTCCGGTGTGTGCCTGCGTCTCCCCCATATGGACAATTACTTGTTTTATTTAAATAGATTTGAAGGAATAATATAACATCATAATAAAACTGAAATATACAAAACATCAAGTAAATAAGTAAAAAAAATATAAAACATCAAATAAATAAGTTAAAATAAAATAAGGAAAAAAGGGAAGCATAATTATATATAAACAAAATTTAGGGGATGGACAGGGGTAGTCTCGTCGCCAAAAGGTTTGGAAATATGTGGTGCGGGATCTCTCTGGTGGAAGATGATAAAAATATGAGTTAACAGCTCACTCTCGAAGTCAATACTGAAAATCATTATATAACAGCGCAGTTTAGTGGTCGAATGTCAAGACAATGGTTGATTAAGTTGATTGGCTAAGGTATAGAGGCAATGTGTTACATAATGCCAATATATATATTTTTGAAATTTAATTTTAATTTTTTTGGATCCTTAAAATATTTTTGTTATTAATTTTATTTTTATACGTACGCCTTTAATTTTGTTTTAGAATAATTAAAACAATTTTAGAAAATTTCCTTCCGATTTTTATGATTTTTCTGGTTCAAGTACACTTAGGCCAAGGTCAAGGTTATCCACATCCAACATGATGGTCGGGGTCAGTAATGTAAGCAAACATAACTGCTGATCCACCTGATCCTATGGGAATGGCTCAGAGCCTTTAGTCCGCCTTGCTACTATGAGAACTATAGGAGTCATTTTCCCAGGTGTCTCGAGTTCTCTTACTGCGTTTGATACTCTCGCATCGAAAAGCGTCAAATACGATTAGCTCATTTGAGAACTCTATCAAAATATTGATTACCATTTGTTTTATTTTTGGGGGAAACGCGATTTTGGGACAAAATCATCCATTTATGATGTGATTTTTTTTAGTAAAACAGGTCGTTTTATTGATTTAATGGCCGCCCCAGGCCATTGAGAGCGATCTCCGTCTGTGACGTCAACCAAAAAGGCGGATTCATTCGGAATACGACTCCTGAATCCTGCACCCACGCTCTCATTCTGCTACTTCTGATAGTTCTAAACTGTTTATGATAAGAGGCAAAGCTTCTAAATTTCTCATGATCAACAACAAAATTTGTTCTATGTTCACTCATTCTTTCTCTTCCTTGACCTTCCCTTCCCGAGCTATACATGAAAAATATTCCATCCTATAGCCTACCTACCGTCCCTTATGGCAAGTTGACAGTGCTTCTCTCATAGCAGGATGGCTTCTGAGCCCCTACCCATTGGAAAAATGAAAGCGAGATATGGACAAACACTACACACTTTACTACCTCAAAAGGGGGAAGTTGAGCCATTCTTTCTCTAAAGCTATAGTATGGGGGCGTCTAAGAGAATGGCAATGTCAGAGAAAGAGTATCTCAACTTCCATGTCTACAGACAATGTAGTGATTACATTTGTGACAGCTAGCTGAGGCTAAGCCGAGTTTGGATGAAAAGGCAAACTGGATCGCAATATATGTAAATACGCCATCTGGGATTCAAAAAAATTACATATGCGGTAAAATTGACTATGCTGACTCCTTTAACACTACTATAAAGGTAATTTCTCTGGACTGTAGAGAATTAACAATGGATGCGGGAAATGTTAGAAATGGGAAGAATGCCTCGAGATTTCACTCTTTTTTTTATATATATTTTTGAAATTTTACAACATAAATGTGACTCCAATACTCACTACACTATATAGCGAAGAATAATTGTTGTATAGCGTATTGAAATCATTATTTTTATACCCTGAGTGATTATCCAATTATTAATCAATCAAAAAGTATTTTATCCTGAGGGAATAAACGAGAAAGAATCCAGGTCAACCAACATTTTGTTTGAAAAAATGAAAACCCATATTATAAAACAACTGTACACACTCTTTAAAAAAATTGGGCAACCATGGACTCCACGAAACCTAGCTAGAAATATCCGCCACAGGTATTCCACAATTTTTTAATTTGCTAGGTAATATTTTTAAAACTAATTAGTGAAAGAGAAATTACAGAAACAATTAATCCTTTTAGAAAAATTTCTGATTGGACCTAAATCCGATTGGAGTCAACACATAGCGAACACAGAGCGAACTCCTACCGAAAGTAAGCGTTTAAGGTAATGTTTCGATCGTAAATTGAAGTGAAAACAAGACTGAATGCGGATTAAAAGTAGAGCGAAAATTTAATAGAGCAGTCTATTGGCTACTGGCTGAACTAGAAAACAAAAGACTTACGAACAGTTTACATTGTTTTTATTTTGGTTGTTACGTATGCATATATTCCCAGAAAATGTTATCTCTTTCTTTCTCTCTCTCTGACCACACGTTTATCTGCTCTTTTTTTTTTTTTTTTGTTGCACATTTTCAGTCAACTAAACGATATGCAAAGAGGTTAAAAAGCTTCTTCAAAATTGCATCTAATAGGTTTTGCTTTCTGTCACTGATCATTCCTAAACTTGCGATCCGGATTCCACAGTCCAGTCCACCTTGGCGACTAAATTAAATTATTTCACTCCAGTTCTACTTCAGTTCAGTCCGTGTGTGTTTTAGTTGAAGATTCAATTGGGAGTTTTTTTTCCACTCAGAGTTCAATTCGGGGATTTGGTGCAACTCTAAAGGTATTGGATTATAATCAACTGTAATGAATGGTGGTTTGTGTGTTGGGACTGTGCTATCTCCGATTCAAAAATTTTATTTTCAAACACCGATATTTCATACTTATGAATAGGTGGCTTGCAATAACTTAGAAATGTTAAGGTACATTGTAGTGTATTTTTTCAGAACCAATATTTCTTTTTAATTTAGGCCATATTTTATTATTGTATTTTTTTTGGAAACGATGGTTTAAAACCGAACCTAGTACTAATATGCTGTAATGCTTACAGAAGAGCTACACCGATGACTGTAACCAACTTGCTGGGAGGAAGGACATACAACATTCGGGTCGTGCTGATCGACAAGGATGGCGAATCATATCAAAGTGAGGATGTGAATTCAACAGTGGCCGAAACGCCTTGCACAGGTAAAATGACAAATAACGTGAGACTGTTCAAGTTTTCGCATGCATAGGCCTACATCATTATCAAGTAATACGAAACAAATCACTGACAGTATGCTAGAAATGGTCGTATTTTTACTGTTAGATATCAACAATTGTGACTCAAACTAATTTATGAACTTTATAAAAATTTACTTTGCATATAAAAGATTTTTCATGGTCGCATAATAAGTGTAAATAAAATGTTTGATAATATTTTAATGACAACTGAACGTTTCGCACACGCGTATGCGATAAATCCACACTTCGGCTTGTGCAGAAGTTATTGTAATTCCAGTTCGTAGCCTAAGTACGAGGCTGATATGCCAAGTTAAAATTTTTAGAAATTTTCACACAAAGAAATCGGAAAACTGCTGTATCCAGAATTTCAATAACTATTGTAATAAAAAATTTCAATGCTAACATAGAGTTTAAAAATTAATTTATTATGGTTTTGGTTCTAGCATTTAGTTTGGACAACCGTAATTTTGGGTTTCAGTGGCCATTGCTTTACTATTCCACTTGCATTACCGCCACCTGTAAACTTGTTGATAACCTTCGGCACTACTCTGACTGATTAACATCGTCTGTAACTCGGCTACCGACCGTAACACGTCAACCCAGAGTAATTTGCCTTCCGAAACACGATACCCCTAAAGTAAAGAAGCAAAAATGTGGCAAGTAACTTACAAAAGTTTTACGATAAAACAACATTTACAGTGTTATAACTCCTCTCAATGAAACTCGTCAATTATTTCTGATAAAATCACTGTCTTAAATTTAATTTTATTTGGTAAGAGGGGCACATAATAACACACTTTTTCTACTTTATGCCAGTTAATGTACACTGTACATGTGAGTGTCGGTTACATCATGAACCGTATGGCACTTGGGAGTGGGTGACTAACCGCCTCGTGTTATTATGGACAAGTGAAGTAGTTTGTGGATGGTGTATGAGCGAGTATCAAGAATAATTTACTTTTTGGACAGCTGCAGCTACCAGTGCGTCTTGTAGCGCAGAGCAGAAAATAGAAATAGAAGAGAAGAGATTCCACACTGGCGAAGGCACCTCATTTGTCACACCTGATAAGATGAGGTAAAAGACTTGCTGATAAGAGCTACATAATTTTGATCAAGCAACAGTTCGTTAGATTGTGTTTAATTTTTATGTAAGAGAAAAGTGCGTCCCGAAAGTTGAAAAGTTAAAAAAAATCTGAATGAGTGCCAACAATTTTAAGGCTTCTAAATATCTTTGCGAAAACTTCTAAAAAAGTTGGGTTTTCAGTGGCAGAAAACTAAACAGCACCGTTTAATTTTGATCGAGAAATCTGACATGCGACAGAAGAGAATCGATTATTAAAAAAAATATGCCAATATTCAGAAACGATAATCGTACACTCTAAATATTAATAAGTGAGAATTTTACTGTTACAATCCGTTAACAGTATCTGACTGATTCAACGGTCACTTCAGTGAATATAACTGATGAATCAGTGAAAGAAAGCCAGTTTTCCTTCACTTATTGATTCAGTGACATTTTCCACTGATTCGTCAGTCAAGTTTTTCACTGTTCATCAGTGATTCGTTTTTTGACTGACAGATCAGTTAAACAGCGTGTAAAAATGGCCGTTAAACATGTATCAAGTGAAATAACAACGCATAAACTAATAAACCAATACAAGATACTTTATAATATGATCGTCTTTCAAAACACCATTCTATGAGGTAACTAGAACATTCAGTCTTTCATTCCGTTTTTACTTCTTTCATTTCGTATTCATGTAATCATCAGAGTGCTCTTTTTGAAGGCTTAAACTGCATTTAATGTGGCAAAGAGAGTGCATTCATATGCACCATTAGTTTTAACAATCCTAACAGTACCAATCAAACCAAAAACGAAAAGTAAGGGCACACAGTTCAAAACTACATGATTTCGATGACGAATAATAACATATATTTTCCTCATATTTACACACTTGACTTGGTAGCTGAGATGGCAAGGTGACCGTCTAAAGATGATTTGGAAAGGGTGCGTGAGTTCAATCCCGGTAATATAAATAAATTGTAAACTATGGTAAATATGTTAATTTCCCGTTATTACTTGGCTCACTTCAATGAAAAACAATATTTAATTCGCAGCTGCAGTTAGCCATCACCTATTCAATCACTGAAATTGTTTCATGTCACTAATTCAATTAGTGAAATTTTTCACTGAAACAATTAGTGGTTTTCCACTGGTTCTAAGTGGAGACATTTTCACTGATTCGAGTAGTTGAATTTCACTGCTAATCAGTGGTTTTCCATTGATTCGAACTTAAAGTGTAATATCGTGTATATGGATGAGTCATATATTCTGTCGTCACATATACAACATAAATCATTAAGTGATAATTCCGCACACGGCCTACTCACCCCTGTTTTGAAAGTCCAGCTGTCAATAATGGTTCCTGTATAGGGGTGAAAATGTCTTTACTTCGAATGCATTAATGGTGTGAAAGTCTGAGAATGGTACAGAAGACTGTCATCACAACATGAACCAACAAAACAATGTTAAATGGGTAAGAGAATAACTTATTCCCTATCTTCCTGCCATAATATAAATAATAACCTGTTATTTACATTTGCACGTGTCTTCAATCCATCATATTTAATTCCGTGAATGTTTGCGTGCATTGTTTATTTTAGTGAAAACGCCATGAAAGGTTGAGAAAGTCTTAATTTAAAAAGAATTGTGTAACTGTTCGTAAGAAAAACTGTTCTCATTCGACTGAAAATTAAAAAAAAAAAAAAAAAACAAAGAAATTAAATAAATAAATATAAGAAATTATAAAAAATGATGCTATAGAAAAATTAGAGTCATTTCTGCCACGCCCAGTCTAAAAATCACGAGAAATCAAGCATGAATTAGGAACCTTACGGACTTCAGATTTCTTATCAATATTTGAAGAAAGGTTATTATCCCTTTCCTAGGGCTTACCCTTCAAAATGCAAAATACGTTTCATCTTATGATCTTTTTTCAGGGTTCTATGCCATTCCAGTTATGAAACATGATAGGTACAAACTAGCATTTACTTTTGATATGTTTTGGGGCTACTGTTATGTAGTAGTCAGATTACTCATTTCCCCCCAGACTAGGCGCAGACACTCGTTTATCCCTCCCGTACATTCCACCACTGCTCAATCTTCACCTCGCCAGCTCTCAAGACCTTGTTGTTGAGTGCTAATCAAAACCTCTCACCTCACCCCAAGATACCTCGATGTTAAAAGTCACCCAAATTTCTTCACTGCACTCAACATTTTTTAAATTGTCTGAAGAATGGACTTTTGTAGATATACTGTGAATCTGCGACTACAGTTCAGAGGATTGTAATTGCATTGCCCGAATAGCGTATAAACATTTTCATAACATAGCAGCAATACATTTAAACACGTAAAAAGGCAGGAAAAACTTAAATTAAACATTTCCAGGATGTATTTTAATGGATGTTTACATCAAATATCACATTTTGCATTTTGTGACTTAAATATATGCTATATCTGGTATATTTATTTCCGTTTATTTCGATTTGGCAACAAATAATAAAGATAAAACATTTAAAACATTCTATTACAAAATTAGTTTCATGTGAAATACATGACCAAGATGTAAACGCATCTAGTAGAATTTTATAAAATTATCTTTTATTAAATTATCTATTTCATTATTTCTTCCGTCATTTAATACTATATTCCACCTACTTTTACTCGGTGTTGGTACACAAGGTTTCGGGTTCAAATTACTCATAACTTCCATAAGTTATGGCACTTATATTTTATATAAGCAGATTTACTACTTTTATTTGATTATCGCCATCATTTCAGCTCCACTACCATAACTTCAGACTCTTAAATCCAGGAGCCGCCACTCTATTCCAGTATAACTCCTCTGATACAATTAGGATTTGGCCATTTGATCCTCACGACTTTGATTATTCGTATAATGTTTGCATATAAAATGTACAAAAACGACCAAAAACGACCACTGAATAATGAGGCTCGTCGCCTGCCATCACAGAGAAAAGAAGTACAGTAAACTAACTCTATAAAACACTAACACGAGACATGTGCTACGTTAATGATAAAATAAAATAAGTTTTTTATACGGTATATAATCACGAATTTTGGGTAGAAAAATCTAATATTGCAAGACAACATATATTTATGTCGGTTTCCTTTGTTTATAAGTCGCCGCGCGCGTTTTGTGGGATACTGTATTTGTTATCTCATTTGTCATTAACTATGTAGTTCACATAAACAAATTTCATTATAACAAAATATGTTATTTATACATTAGATTGCCGAATCAATAATTTAAAGTATAAGTTACTATCAAGATAGTAAACAATTTAAGAAGAAAATATTTTTAAGAAATTTACCTAAAAGCGCCTCGGGTAAGCAGAGGTTCCTAAAAGAAGCGTCCATGTTGCAAACAGTATCTTAAACACTTTAGGGTAGATGTGAATTGAAAAAGTGGTTTTCACAAAGTTTCGTAGTTGGGAAACAGAGTGGCTGCGGTGTGTAAATGGCGAGAGGGTGATGAGGGGGTGGGCAGTCGAGCGAATGCGAGTTAGAAGGTGTGACGTTAGTCCATGATTCATTGTAAGGGGTAGTTTGGTAAATGGCAGGTCGGCTAGTAGTCCAGTCATTTTACGAAAAATTGTGGTAGATTTTTGGACAAATTGCAAGATAATGTTTTTCTGCATCAAATATTGCAGGAAATGTTTATATTAACATATCCAAAATTCACCGAAATCCACTCAACTTTTCCCGCTTATTTCCCAGGATTTTTCCCGGAAAAACGTTAAAAAAATTAACAAGTAAAAAAACGGCGCACCTTATGACAAATAATGTAAAGTCAAAAATTAAAGAACACAAAATTGTCTATAATATATCCAAAACTTATCTAAAATCCACCCAAAATGTACGTTTATTTTCCCAGGATTTGTCCCAAAAGAATATAAAAAAATTTTTTTATTCGAAAACGGCGTATCTTATAACCAGAAATGTTAAGAGGAAACTGAATGATCACATTTCCTTTCATATATCCAAAATATAAAAAAATCTAACCAAAATTTATATTTTTCCGAGATTTGTTCTTGACAAATCCTAAAAAAAAAAAAACAATAAAAGGATTATGAGATCACTTTCCTGTGAGTGTGTGTCCGCCTGAGTATCTGTGTGTATGTGTGTGTCTGGCGTGTGTGTCTCCCCCACTCAACCCTTCAATTATTGAACAGGTGAACCGAATTTCACCAATCTTGGTACACATATCTGTACATTAAACGTCAGTTGTCCTAAGCAACGACACCTGACTTACAATTTTAGACCACGTCTGGCACTTACTTTCAAAATGGCTGCCATTTTACAATTTACGGCGTTGTGTTATATCTCGGAAACAGTTCTACCGATATTAAAAAAATGTTGTGTGCTGGCAGAGCAAGTTGAAAGCATTTAATTCAGATGTAAACATAGTTGTTGGGTAGCCATTTTGGAAAGTAGGGCTACATGAAAAATAAAGGTTTTTTAATATCTGGAAAATTACTGAACCTATTTCCGCCAAATTTGGCACGTAAATAATACTCTAATTGGTTAATTAAATGCCAGTAATTAAACTTAATTAGATATTTATTTACAAAATTACAGCCATACAAATATTTTAGTTTTTTTAAATATTACTACCATACCATTTTACTAATTGCAACCAAATATTGTATGCTGACAATATCTACTACAAACATTATATAAGCAAAACAACCACTTTTGTCCGTCATTGTGGAAGATAGGTCGACTTGAATAAATAAATTTTATTTTATATCTCAAAAATTACTCAACACATTTTCTTCAAATTTTGGACGTAAGTCTTTTACGTTATATTTTAGAAACGAGTAAACCAATTTTTGCAAAATTTTTCGCGTAAAAAATACTATGATATTCTAGGTAAATATGGGTAATTAAAATTAACTAGGCAGTTATTTTCAAAATGCCATATTATAGGATTATTTGGCACTAGATGTACACACGGCTCCGCTCGCGTGGACTACAAAATTGTTTACGTTTTATTTTAAAATAGAGTTGATTTTTACTTAGTGTTAATTATGAGATAAATAGTCATTAGAAAAATATTTTAAATTTAAACATGCTTTAATTTTTTACATTTTAATATTTTGCATGAAGTCATTTGTGGATTTTTCCTTTTACTATTCTAAAGACATATATTTTATCGCAGGGCCTCTTTGTACACAATATTTAGCTTTTTATTGGGCGCAAGTCCATACAAATTGCTACTGCAACTGACATGTGAACATGCGACGTATAATTCTCCATGTGAAAAGCATGGCTGTCGGAGGTCAACTCCAGCAACTTCCAGGGTTTGGCCTTGTGACTTATTTATAGTCATAGTAAAAAAAACCCTGATCGGAAATTGGAGACGCTTAAACTGGAAAGGTTAATCAGTTGGCATCATGAGTATTCTTGGTATTAAGATTTTTTCGCCAGTACCGGTGCCACTCATAATAGTTGCCTTAATAACATAATCCCTCAAACTATTAACTTGAAGGCGAGTGCCATTGCTCAATTTTGGAGGGTTTATATTCCGTAATAACATGATTGGTGCGCCAATTTTTACAGCAGGATTAAGGGAATTCAAGAATTCAGTCGGATAGTGGGCTGCGTCCTCCTCTTCAACAAAAATGCCCACAGAGTGTACGTTCAGGAGAGTGATTCAATCATGTTCAGGATAGTTTTTAAATATTTTTTAGAAGATTTCATGTTTTGATGTTAAGATAGCGCGCTTTTGAAACCATCTCAAATACTTGGTAGTGATTCTTTGGACGTCTTGATAAATTTATTTAATTAAACCCTGTGGGGTATTAATATTTGTGCATAAGTTAATCTTTTCAATCGATATTTCTCCATTGGTTCCTGGGACGGCTCCGTTTCTTAGTTGAAATAACATAGCCGAAAACTTTTAATGGGGAAACAACACCTTGGATTTTACGTATTTATTTATTGAGAAATTAAATGGTAAAAACGCTTATTAGTACTTCTCGGTTAAAGATAGATAAATGCAACGACGGGGTTTATTTAGGTATTTTTATTCTACACAATTCTTTACTATATGAAATTGTTCAATTTTTAACGGTTTAGACAGCTTATTACAAGAAAGCGCGCCAGGGGGCAAATTTTTTTCCGACTTGATTCACTATTATCGTCACTACTTATTCCTTATGTTATTTTACGTAACAAAATATATACTAAAACCTGACCAGAAAACATAGCTATGAATTAAAAAAACACGTAAATCGCATAAGTGGTTCTCGAGTGATAAGAGCACTAACAGACAGGCAGACAGAGACTTTGAGTTTTAAAATATGTATAGATAACTACCATACCGTGTGACCAATTTGAACCAAATTTGGTACGCTGACAGTATCTATTACATGAATCAGATAAGCCGAAGACAAAACTTTTGTTCGCCTGCCATTTTGTGAGATAGTGATACAAGAATTAATCTGTAGTTTTTAGTTTCTCGGTAGACATTTTACAGATTCACACCAAATTTGGCAATCAAGTGGCACTTCCGCAGTTGATTTTCACAAACATGTCTGAAATATGCCAGCCACTTATTTTTAAAATGGTAGCCAACTAGATATTTTAGCATATTATGCTCTAACCTCAAAATTATTTTATCATTTCCCACTTAGCTTTGTATGCTGGGAGTATACATTATAAACATCAAATTTGTCTACACAGAGCCTCTTTTATTCTCCATTTTGGAATATATGTGACAACAATAAAATGTGTAAACATAAAATCTGTTTTGTCCGCCATTTTGTAAAAAAGTACCACTTGACAAATTGAAATCATGTGATCTCCGAAAAAANGTTTTAGGTATGTCAGACAGTTCTTTTCAAAATGGCAGCTATATAGTTATTTTAGTTTTGTTTGTTATATCGTCGAACCCATGTAATTCCAACGAAAATTTGAATGATGGCTATATATGTGACAACAATAAAATGTGTAAACATAAAATCTGTTTTGTCCGCCATTTTGTAAAAAAGTACCACTTGACAAATTGAAATCATGTGATCTCCGAAAAAAACAATTGTTTTCTACCAAATATGGCAAACAATTAGCACTATGGCAGGCTATGTAATGTAATACATGTTAAGGGGGTCAGATACATATTTAAAAAATGGCGGCCATATAAACATTTTAGTCCCGAATTTTTATCTACGAAATTGCAAAACGAATTTCAACTTGACTTTGTATGCTAACAATATCGGCTGTATCCATTATATTCTCTATGCAAAGCCTCATTTCTCTGCCATTTTGTAAGAGAGTCCTACATGAAATAATATAGTTTTATGCCTTATCTCGGGAAACAATGAACCGATATCTTTCATATTTGGCGAAGAAGTTGTACTGTGGTAGGCTATATTAATTTATGTGTTCTAAGGATGTAAGTGTCTTATTTTCTGAATGGTGCGTATACAAACATTTTAGACTAGTGTTCTAAATTTACGAAACTGTGTAACAGATTTAAATTTAACTTTGTATATTTCATCTATGACAATAATAGAATGTGCTAATATATAAACATTTTGTCCTCCATTTATGAAGATCGTCACATGATCAATGGAGATTTTATGCCATTTCTCGAGGATCAATCAACCGATATGTATACAGAGAGCTTCATTTGCCGAATTTTTTGCAAAGTAATGTCAGGGGAGTAAACTGAATATTTTTTAAATATTTGCGTAGTAATTCGACTAATTTCTACAACAATTTTGCACACCTACAGAGAGCCAAGTATAGTTACATGATTTAAATGAGGTCACACAACGATTTTTAAATTGCGGCCATATAAATATTTTCATATGTTTGGCATATGTTTTTTAACTATTTAACAATTTCGATCAAACTTTTTATTATGACACTATCTATTACAAACATCGTCTACAAACCCTTTTTTAAGCACATTTGTAAGATAGCCTTATTTAATATAATGGTTTTTATGCCATATCTCGGAGACCAATCAACCGATTTCTACCAAATTTTTCACACAAGTAGCGCTATGGTAGACCATGTAAATTTATGTGATTTAGTGTCTCAGACACTTTTTATTATAATGTTGGTCGAGTAAATATTCCATGTTAGTGAACCCTATCATTCAATACATTAGACTGATTACATCCGAAGTTGATGCTCCCTATTCTACCTCCCTGATGCAGTTGATTGCAAGCTAGCCTAATTTTAACAATTTTTATTAATTTGAATCCCAGGTAAGTCACTCGTGTATTTTAATTGTATTTGTACTGTTTCACATGTTTCTAATTTCATCTTTAATGATTATGCTCTCAATGAGACGTCAATGCCTTCCTACCATCTAAGCTTTCAAGATCTTTACTAAAATTTATTTGCAGCCATGTAGAGGAAAGTAAGCTCATTTTTTATCAGTAACTTCTTGTTTATTTTTTTACGACCAAAAATATGGCAACAAAAATAGAAAGAACGCAAAATTTCTTGTAATATATAAAAAATTCTCTAAACTACACCAATAACATCTATTTATTTCCCCAGAATTGTTCCCGGAAAATATTTTTAAAAATAATAATAGTGATTAACTAACCGCACGCAAATGTAATTTTGAATTGTTATTTATAAAGAAATTAGCTTTAGCAGAATGGAGCACCAATTAAAACAGTAAAGTGGAAAAACACTGGACTCACACTCCAGAGGATCCATGGTGAATTCTTGATTCCTCCATCCTGAATTTGGATTTTCATGGTCTCCAGAAATCAGTACAGGCAAATTGCCATGACCGGATACATTCTACAATCCCGTCTAATTGTTTTCCGTTTTTCTGTACACTTCACTCTTTTAAGGGTAACTCCAAAAGAGGGGTGAAGGGGTGATAGTTTCCCGAGCCCCTAAAATAAAACTACACAAACTATATCACTAAAAATAGTAATGTTGAGCATGGGTGTATGACTGACTGTCTGTCTATCTGTAGAGTGTTGCCTCAAGCATCATTTTGAGTTTATGAGTGGCATTGGTAACACACTTTCATATTAAGACCTACATAATTTATTTATTACCTCCGCAGAAAAGAAGCGGAACACCATCATCAAGAAAACAGACTCGCAGCCACGGACCGTGTAGCAAAAGAGATTGATCCTAGACGTATTGTAACATTGTTGACAGTATTAATTGTGGCTTCGTGCTGGCGTGTTGCATTTGTGCTTTTACCTCCTGTCTCAGGTAGGACATTTCTTTATGACGGATTGCAACAAGTTGAATATATGCGTTACATATATCACGCTTGTTTAACTTTCACGAAGGATAAAGTGGATTGACAGATTATAGTGATCATAGTATAATCATAATCATTATTCGTAAACAGATGGAGTATGTGACAACATTCGTGAAATACCGTGCTTACGGTTTAATTAAGAAACTGTATTAAAAGAAACAGCATGAATGAAGTGAACAATAAAAAGCATGTATTTTGTGACGAATATATTAGGTATAAAGAAAAAAGTGCTAAGTTTACAAAAAAGGGGAATGTAGCTTGGTGTATCTAAAGGACAGTATGTATATTCTGATTGCTGAATCTTGCATTCCTCATTGCTATGGAAGAATTTGAAAAGTTTGAACGACAGATTATAAATATGTTGATGAATTACAGTTCATAATAAAATACATTTACAAGAAAACGTAGCAGCATATTCAGAAAAGTTTCTGATAAGAATCTCTGAGGATTTTCGTGGTGCGGTGTTGTTCCCAAAAAAAGCATGAGGCAGAGGTAATACAAGTTTTTATGATGAAAAATGTATTATGATAGAAACAGCTGCAAGGATAATTAGAAGTGAATGTAAGTCTGTAACTAAGGATCTATGGGTTTACCCATCATCTTCTGAATTAGAGTCTGCAAGTACATGCTTAGATGCTCTAAACTTCAAATTAGTTAGTTTTGGTCAATCATGCATACAAAATATTCGCCCAAGAGCTTGTCTCTTACCATTTCATTTAAATTTTAGAGTTCTAGCTTGTTCACAATTTTGCATCCAGGTGACTTATTTATATTCTGCTGCTCTTATCAAGGAGTTATTA
Organism: Clitarchus hookeri; assembly: GCA_002778355.1. Taxonomy (NCBI): domain Eukaryota; kingdom Metazoa; phylum Arthropoda; class Insecta; order Phasmatodea; family Phasmatidae; genus Clitarchus; species Clitarchus hookeri. The sequence goes on along the minus strand of NQII01000990.1, from coordinate 120,468 downwards.
ATTTTGAAAGAAATACTGCAGTGGCTAACAGTAATGACTTAAATAGAATGGTTCCTAGAAACTAATTTCAATTTTCAGCTAGAATATATACCACAATATAAGGAGTCGGGATGGTCGTAATACGCTACACGTCTTGGGAATGATTCATATGATCATTCCTGAACTGCAGACATGCATGCTGACCGCAAGAAAACAAACAAATATGAAAGAAATTCGACAGCTCAGAAATTTTACAAAATAGCCACAAACTCGAAGAAACATACAGACCCCATCATTCCGTTAATACTGAGGATTGAACCAGCAATCTAAATTTACTGTGGAACATGAGATGGTTGTTGAGATCTGAAATGGTAAATTGGTCAGGAATGATGCCAATGTTACACAAAAGATAATTTCTTTGGAACATGGAGACAAGACTTGTTTTGTATATATTCACCACTTCATTTAATCGCAGATCAAGCTATAAAGATTACAAATATGCCTGTACTAACTTTTGATCCACCATTGTGGTGGAAAGTCATAAATATTGTACTGACAGAACTAAAAAATAGCCCATTGTGCAATTTTGTGCTCAGACTTGGTCCTTTACATATTTTAACGAGATTTCTAGGATGCATTGGATACTTCAATTTATCATTTTTCCGGGAAAAATCCTGGGGAAATAGTACTGAATACTACATGCATTTTCATAGATATTTGATATCATATAGAAAATGTTGAGTTATTTAATAATTTTCTGTACACTTTTGGTGGCAAAACGCACAGTTTTCAATTTATCGTATGTTTTTATATATGGTGGATTAAAAGTATCATTGGAAATTCTGTGTTCTTTAATTTTTGTCTATTCTATTTTGGTATTGAAATGCACTATTTTCGAAATCAATTCTTTATCGTTTTTCCGGGAAAATCCAGGAAAATAGTGAGAGATGTTTGGTGGATTTTGGATATTTTATGGGAAATTTCGTCTTCTTTATTTATGTCTGCGAACATTGGGTCGTAGAACGCACCGTTTTCAAATTATTAACTTCGTTTTTCCTTGAAATATCCTGGGATTATAATAAGAACTATTATATCGATTATGATGGATTTGGATGTCATATTGGAAATTTTATGTTCTTTAATTTTTATCTGCTTACTTTTGTATTATCGTACATTTGTTTTATCGCTTTTTCGGGAAAATTTCTGGAAAAATAGTAAGAAATGTTTGGTAGATATTTGTCGATTTTGGATTTCATATGGAAAAATTTGTGTTTTTTTATTATTGCCTCCACAATTTTGGTCGTTGAACGTACCATTTTTGAATTATTAACTTTTTTAGATTTCCTTGACAAGTCCCGGGAAAAAAATTACTAGGTGGATTATGGTGGATTTTGGACATCGTATCGCAATTTTTATGTTATTTAACTTTCGTATGTGCTTTTTTGTTCGTATAACGTACCATATTATTCGACTTATCAATTTTTTTAATTTGAAAGACTTTCGTGTGAAGTCGATGAACTTGAAATAAATGGACGTCGCCTATAAATATTGATCCTGATCATGCGACTCCTACAAAGAAAAGTAAACTTGATATTTAGGATGAAACAGGAAATGAAGACGGCCATGAAGATAACATAAGTGAAAATGAACATGGAGACAATAATAGTGCTGAAGACGATGGCAATTTTCTCGATGTTATTTCCCGAAGACCCGAATAAACATGTCGATAAACTGAGACATTTGATTGACCTGCAAAACAAGGGGATCTCTTACACATTGTTGATATATTTTCAATCATTAGCAAACTAAAGGGGAGGGGTTATATCGCATAATGTGATGAACTGCTTACTTCTGAAATTGTAATTAGAAAATAATACATGTTTTAATAATAATTTAATTTTAATTTTTTTTGTTCTGTTTCCTTTCATCCCTCACAACTTTAAAGTAGTTCTATTAACACTCGTATACTAAAGTACAGATCTACACAGAATATTTATAAAATGTTTAAGTGTAAAAATGAATAGCTAGTGGGCTGCATACAAAACATTAATGCAGCTGTCAACTACAAATGTGTGGAGACAGATGGCGAATTAATATTTTTTAATATGAATAGATGGAAACACACGACACACCCACGGAATGGTTATGGATTGATGATTGATCGAAACATTGGACGAAATGTGACGTAAAAAAGCGAAAGATTGATGGAAAGATTGGAAGATTGATATAAAGATTGTCAGATTGATAGGAAGATTGTAGAGCTGATTATGGCGATGATTGAGGATCTGATTGCGGAGCTTATTGCAGAGAGGTTTGTGAATAATTGAGATTGATAGAAGAATTGGGATTGATCGAAGAATTAGGATTGATCGAATGATTGGGATTGATCAAAGGATTGGGAGGAAGATTAATGGAAAGTTTGTGAGATTGTAAGGAAGAGTTCGAAACTGATTGCGGCGGTGATTGTAGAGCTGATTGCGATGGATTGGGATTGATTGAATTGTTGGGATTTATCGAAGGATTGGGATTAATAGAAAGATTCGGATTGATCGAAGGATTGGAATTGATCGAGGTATTGGTAGGAAGATTGATGTAAAGATTATGAGATTGATGGGAAGATTGCGGAACTGATTGCGGAGCAGATTGCGGAGTTGATTGTGAAGTATTGGGATGGATCGAAGGATTGGGATGGATTAATGTTCAAGAAGAGCATGGGAGATAAGACTGTTTATCACCCTCGTACCTTACAAGTTTCAAAGGACTAGTACTATTAGTATTTAATTAATGCCAAGTATGTCTATAAAAGTGTTGTTAGATGTTGATCCATACCATGATTATAACATGACTTGAGCAGATGGCTGTTACTCGCATGTATGGCTAAGATTGGTCACATATACATTTATTAAAAAATCTGAGTAACATAGTCATACCTACATAGAAATACAGAAGTATAATTATTTCTGTTGTAACTTGCATGTGAGGGTTTTCCTTTTTCTGTGGATTGTTACAAGATTTATTTGGATGGCCTGTTGCAAGAGTGGGGGTGGAAGTTATGCATGTTACGTAAAGTCAATAATTCCGTTTGTGGGTCAGAAGATTGATTGGCTATATGGCAAATTAAATATAGAGGTGGGGTTCAGTTGGCTGCTGATTGTCGTCATAGGGAGTAGCTGAGATCTGCCAACATTACGAGAATTGAACTCTCAGTGTCCCACACACTGAACTTTGTTTGTTGCAATCGGATATTTTGCAATTTTTTCTCGATTTTTTGAGTTGAAGGACAATGACGTCAAGGTTAAGGTAACCTACACTTAACATGGGTGCCGGAATCAGTCACATAATATTTTTTAATTTACCTATTTCTTTAATATTTTGTATCGAATATTGAATTTAAAATTATTGGGATGAAGATCAAAGGCCACTAGTTCAACATGGTGGTCAAGAGTCATAAATGTAAGATTTTCCTTCATTTTTAGAAATAATTTTTTTTGGCAATTTTCTCGAATTTTTATTATTAGAAGGTGGGATAGGTAGGGGGAGATGTTGATGGCTGGGCTGACTGATATTGTTGAACAGGATGAGGGTGGGGTAACATTAAATGCTATTTGATTTTTAGAATCTTTTGCGATTTTTCTTGATGTTATAACAATTGCCGAGGGCTAGTCGTGTAGGGGTGGGGGTGAGGTGAGGTTGGTTTAATGAGCAATGGGTAGGGTAGTGTAATGTCATGTTCTTCGATTTTCTAGATTTTTTATTTTTTTGCGATTTTCTATAATATTTGTTAAGGAATAGGAATGGGAAGGTAGTGACTTGAGCTTAACTAGGGGTGGGGCGAGGGGGCCATGTCTGCTGATCCTCAGAGAGCNCCTTTTGTGGGGCTCGTTTTTGCAAATAGGGGGCCAGGTGCTTTTTGAGGGTAAAATGGGAAATTTTAATGGAATAAGAGAAATTGAGAGAAAAATTCGGGGAAATTTTTATATAAATTTTAGGGTTTTGAGAGTTTTGAGGGGAAAATTGGAAATTTGGAAGGAACAACGGGAAATTTCGTGATGTCATCCAATATGGCGAACGAATCCTGATTCCTTCTCCTTAACGCCTGGCCAGAAGAAACTTTATCATACTACTATTAGAGGATAGCCAATAAGAATGTTTGGTGGAGATGGAGAGGGTATATGTGACCCGACTAATCAGTCGAGTTATATGTTAAAGGGGAAGAGGTGTGAATTATTAACAAATTAAAAAATAATGGTGGGGGTCAGTAGCCTGGTGGTGTTCGTTTCAGGAGAATGTGTGATCCCTGGTCTCTGGATTGTCCCACAAGTAGTATATTGTGTGTCAAATTGTGTAATAATCGGACTTACGATATTCGAACCAGGGGCACACAAAGTGGTCAATTTTCCATTTTTGTATATTACAAATGAGGAAAACCACATTGAGTTGGTCGACCATGTTTGGCACAATAAAAGCTTGTACTCTAACCTGTTATGAGACGTAATTATAATTGCCCTAAAACGTGGGTTAAAAAGGTGTGCATGGTTTTAATTATGCATATTTTCACTGGTATAGAAAATGTATATGGTGTTATTTTTAACAGAGTTTAAAAATGGCGGCCATATAAAAATGTTAGCTCAAAAATTTTTATTTATCTATGAAACTGCAAAAAACTTTTATCTATGGTCAGAAGTACGGAAAATGGAGGCAATCTAGTCCATCCCAGATCCTTGAGCGGGAGCACTGTCCTTCCTCCATACCTGACCATGCAATAAAATGTCAGGGTATAGATTAATAAACTCCCCCGCAGCAAATTGAGTCCATACACGACAGATCGGGCAGACTGGTCATGCACAACACTGAATCTACAAAACACTGGCAATGCACTAAACTAACAATGCACAACCCCTCACAATACTGATCCTATATCCAATTAACTTCTCCCAAGACCTACTCGTCCTACTCTGTATAAGCCTGATCCCGCAAAACAGTGACCCGCTCAAAATGTAATCCAAAACACCAATGAAAATGCAGTGTGAAGGGTGCGCCATAGGTGAGTTAAAGGCTGTTGCCAGCAGGCTATCGATGTGCTACGTGATATCCCTGAAGGGTGATATGGTATGAGACTCTAGGATGGAGATTCGATGAAATTAATTTCTGAAAGAGCATTAGTACCCTGAGAAAATCAGCCGGCCAAAACCAATGCCCATTTTGTTCCCTAGATTTAGAGATACAGGCGCTGTCTGACCGGTAATGGAAGACACTTTACTTTCGAGACAGGTTCGATCAGTATTCACCTAGCAACAAATGCCTGTTCTGACTGCAGTTTTGATAAACATGGTGTATTGAAGCACACACTATCCTCTCTCCATGTACTGCACTGAATTCATCATCCCTTAACCCTTAGACTTTATGAGTCAGGTGATATAGACGTCATGTCGTTTTGTAGTGAAGTACTCTCATGTTACAGTCATGTGGCAAGAATATATTACATGCCCCACTGAGGCGACAAAAGTCATGGGATACCTCCTAATATCGTGTCGGACCTCCTTTTGCCCGGAGAAGTGCAGCAACTCGACGTGGCATGGACTCAACAAACCTTTGGAGGTCCCCGGCAGAAATATCGAGCCAAGGATGCCTCTATAGACGTCCATAATTGCGAAAGTGTTGCCGGTGAAGGAGTTTGTGCACGAACTGTCTTCTCGATTATGTCTAATAAATGTTCGGTGGGATTCATGTAGGGCGATCTTGGTGGCCAAACCATTCGCTGGAATTGTCCAGAATGTTCTTCAAACCAATCGCGAACAGTTGTGGCCCGGTGACATGGCGCATTGTCATACATAAAAATTCCATCGTTGTTTGGGTACATGAAGTCCATGAATGGCTGCAAGTGGTCTCCAAGTAGCTGAATATAACCCTTGCCTGTCAATTATCAGTTTAGTTGGACCAGAGGACATAGTCCATTCCATGTAAAAACAGCCCAAACCATTATGGAGCCACCACCAGCTTGCACAGTTCCTTGTTGACAACTTGGGTCCATGGATTTGTGGGGTCTGCGCCACACTCGAACCCTACCATCAGCTCTCACCAACTGAAATCGGGACTCATCTGACCAAGCTACGGTTTTCCAGTCATCTAGGATCCAACCGATATGGTCATGAGCACAGGAGAGGCGCTGCAGGCGATGTCGTTCTCTTAGTAAAGGCACTCGAGTCGGTCTTCTGCTGGCATAACCCAGTACAGCCAAAGATCGCCGCAATGTCCTAACGGACACGTCCGTCGTACGTCCCACATTGATTCCTGCGGTTATTTCACGCAGTGTTGCCTGTCTGTTAGCACTGACCATTCTGCGTACACGTCGTTGGTCTCAGTCATTAAGTGAAAGCTGTCGGCCAATGCGTTGTCCATGGTGGGAGGTTATGCCTGAAATTAGGTATTTTCAGCACACTCTTGACACTGTGGATCTCGGAATGTTGAATTCCCTAACCATTTCCGAAATTGAATATCCCATGCGTCTAACTCGAACTACCATTCTGCGTTCAAAATCTGTTCATTCCCGTCGTGCGGCCATAATCACATCAGAAACCTTTTCACATGAATCACTTGACTTCAAATGAAAGCCGAACCAATGCAAGGCTCATTTATACATTTTGTACGCGATACTACTGCCATCTGTATATTTGTATATTGCTATCCCATGACTTTTGTCACCTCAGTGTATATGTTAATTGTCAGTAGTTCAACTGGAAACTTACTATCTACGTGTCCATATTATTGGGATTATATTTGGTTTGTTTGGTGAATCTCAAATCCAGCATTTACTATTTTTGAGAAAAGCATAAAGATATAATGATAATAACTTATTATTCGAGTTCATATTGTTTGTTTTAAATTTATATAACTGTATTTCTGTAACTAAATATTTTTTGTATTTCATTATTTTTTCAGTGCCACTCGATGTCGATTACAATCTGTGCATATCTGACATCATGAAACACAGCTTCGAAGTAAATTGGAATGTGAGTTAATCTATAAGTAAATTTGTGACAGGTAAAATTTTGCTATATTAATTAATAAACTGTATTCGTAAAAGTACTAACACGAGGTCATACATTTTACCTTAGCGCTGTATTTTTAAATAAGATTTTTAAAAATATTTTAATATTATTGTGGATTTACTAAACCACAAATACAATATTCAAATATAAATAAAACTGATTCTTTAATATTTATAAAATCATTTTACACACCCGCACCCCAAAAATAATTAACTCAATACTATTAATTTTCACAGATATTATTTACAAATCTTACATTTAGATTTTTAAATCTGTTATTTAATCACTCACAGAGAAACACACTATTCTCACGCTATTCTGCATGAAGTAGTGACTAAATTAGCAATTATACGTATTAGGGCATAGAAATATATGATTATCTGTGCAAAATGCTAAAGAAAATGAGCTTATGAGAGGAAAACTGTTGCAGAATGAATGTGCCCCTCTTGATAGCTGTTTAAAATTAAAATTATTTCCTTAGTAGAAAGCAAAACTCTTACTAGGAATGTGTGATCTAGAGGAAGCTGATTTTCTCCATACTCTTCACAGCACACTTCTAAACAAATATCGATAATGTCATAATTCTTCAGTAGTTTTCCCTAACGGGAATCTCCTATATTATTTGAAGAGAGTAATTTTTTTTATCACTTGTAGTATCTGGGGAAGCAAATGCAACCGCAAAATAAAAAAGTGGAATATATTGACATAATAATAGAAATGAATATAATTTAAGACAACAGAAACCAATGGAATCATTGTAATTACAAGAGAATAAAAAGGTGACATACAAAATCAACAAACCCTATTGGAATCCAGTAAAAAATATGTAAATACAACTATATCGAGTATGATTTAAATACAATAGAAGGAAACCTGATAGTACAGTAGAACCCGCTTATAAGGTTCCCGTTTAAAAGGTTTTCCCGCCTATAATGCACGATTTTTCTAGTCCCGAATGTTTCTCCATAAGAACAATAACAAACATTCCCGGAAATAAGGTTTTAATTTTCCCGCGAATAATGCACATTGTGAAGGAAGCACACTGGGAAAGGAAAACTTCAATGGAAAAGATGCTCAACTTACACTGCTTTTCAGACAAAGTTGTAGTTTTTATCCCAAGCTCCACCCTGCTGAGATAATCTACCAGCTTGACATTGACGAGGGTCAGTC
>NQII01000990.1:74648-112033 GCA_002778355.1 Clitarchus hookeri | reverse complement strand
ATAAAATTTCTTAAAAGATTATGTATTTAAAAGAAATATTTGTTTTGTTCATTATGTAAAGTTGTGTGTTTATTACGGTGCATAATTTTATATCTTTTGGTGTCCAGATTCTTGAATTTTTGTGTTTCCCTCTTATAAGGTTTTCCTGCTTATAGTGTCACTTTCTTGTGGACCCCTGAAGAACCTTATAAGAGGGTTCCACTGTAACTACTTAAAACCACTAGCAGTCCAACAGACTTGATCATTTTTCGATACAACAAAACCAACAAAACCACAAAACACTAGTAGCAGCCTACAGAAAAAACCCACAGTACATAAAAAAACATATATAAATTGCTATGAAAATGGAAAATAAAACACAGAGAAATGGGAAACCTTGGAAATACAACAGAATTCAGCAAGGTGGCTAAAATATAAATCAAGGGACTGCAACAGAAGCCATCGAGACCACTCTAAATTAAATGAAGTCAAAGTACAATATAAATGAACAAAAATAACACTGGAAATTAATGGGAAGGAAAATCAGCATAAAGGAAAGAAAACAAATACAACCAAAACAAACCCACAAAAACAAGAGATGCATAAAACACTTGAGTACAAGAAATTATTACTGTCACTCGCTAACAGAACCCAGTATAAAAACCGTTCGCAGTACAACAGAAACCAAGCAAAAACCAACAGGTTCTGTGGGGTCAGAAAACAACAGTCCAACAGAATTTGTTGAATTGACTCAGAATCAACGAATGGTTTTCGATGAGTACCCAAGAGGAAAGAAGAATAAACACTTTGAACAATAGATTTTGCATAAAAGAAACCACTGATGTTTATGTTGATTTTGTTGGTTTCTAATTTACATTTTCTTTAGAAACAGCTGATAATACTATACGCATGATATTTAAGAAAATACAGTTGTCAGTAAAAATAATGGTGTAGTTTGCTTACATGTACTGTACTTTAACTAACCTAAGATCTCATTGTGTGGTGAGAATAACCAGTGTAACAGCAGTATTTTGTGACAAAACTGAAACGATGTCCTTTCCATATCAAAAAATGTCATTGATTTTGGTCTGCAATTCCTTAACTGGGATAAATAATTGAGGAATTTATAAACGTCTGAGAATTTTACAAACGAATGATCTGCAGCAAAAGTACAAAATAAAATAAAACAATAAATTAAGAAGTAGTAAATTATGTGATTATTTCGACAGTGGAATACAAATCAATCAGAATAACATCTTTTAGACCGTAAATTCATCTTAAAGAGTTCCAAGATATTTTCATACAACTAAACGTTCACAAACGAAATCGCTGCACGTAAATAATTATATCAGGTATCTCAGAACCGCACAGAAAAGCTACGCTAGCACGCTCGGCACGTAAACATGCACACTGATTGCCGTATACGTAACAAGATGACTGAGGGCGAATAAGCGTCTAAAGTTGGAGTGGCAACATTTATCATTTTGTGTTTAAAATTTTTATTTAACATGGACACTAGAGAACGCCTATATCACTCTGATATAAATACAGCCCCATATAATCCAAGTACAATTAAAAACACACCAGCGGAGGAATTCAAGTAACGTAGTTACTTCAATAACTTGTTTCCAGTTGACAATGATGGATGCTGCATGGTGCCCGGTGACGCACTTTGAGGTGCATGTGAACGACGCCACTCACCGGACCATTTACGAGGTGAGGCAGCCAGGCCCACAGAAGTTTGTGATCACTGGCAAGCTCCCAGGCAGGACCTTCTACGTGAAAATACGTGGCATGAGGACAGACGGCGCTGCGGCTTTCTCTCCACAGCTGGCTGTCACCACCAGCATGTCAGGTAAGTTCTGTTTAGCATTGATCACATGCTACTGGAGTAAAGCTTCATCAGCATTCTCTTTCGCTTTCGTTGTTCAGTCAACATCTCATTTCGTTGTCGATAAGGTTATGCCAAAATATTTATCCAACGTGACACAAGTATCGATCTTCGTATTGAGACCATATTTTTTTTTATTTTTTTTTTTTAGTAAAATGTTTACTTTGTCATTTATAAGTTGAAAACAGAATGACAGTGGAGTTCCCGAACAAAAAAAAAGAGATCTACTACATTAAGACGAATAGTCCAATCATAAAGGCGGAACTGAAACATTACCGCTATAAAGATTCCTACCAATATTGGTAGTTTATCGCACTATTTGGCTGTACTAGCACCTTTGCCGACTGAGATATATTTTTCTAAAAAGAAAATACTGTTGTTGTGAGACTCGAAATGTGTGAATTTCATTGTTATTACGCAAAATATATATGTATATGATGCATATCCCCGGACTAACGACTTTACTGATCACATTATGTATATTTACAGTTAACAAAACTCGATTAAAATCTGCGCAGTACCCATTTAAAAAATACTAAAATGAGAAACATTATTATAACATGGACTGACAACAGTGTTAAACCCTCAACTGAATTTAGAACTGTTTCCATAAAAATTATATTCTAGCTTCATGTATTTCAGTTCAAATTACAATTAAGATATGTTCTGCCAATGTACACCGAAGTAAGAAGTGGCCACGAGTTAATTGTTCCTGAAATGTCGTTCTTTTCATATGTTTTCCTAAGAAATTTCTGTGACACTTTCTTCAGTAATTGACCTTGACCTGCGACATGTAATATAAAAAAAGAAACTTATTGACCTGTGCAGATAAATTTATTTAAAATTTATTTAATAAAAATATTGTGTATTTTATGCATTATAATTATAGATACTGATTTGACCACCACATGTCGAAGAAAAGCAGAAACATTGCATTTGGAATGAATTTACAGTAAATGTCTAAATTAATTTTTTTGTGTTATTATTTTTTAAATATTACTAAGGATACATTATAAATTACTGGCAATCCAAAGTAATTTGAAAGACCTAATCATTTCAACTCTTGGCCGTAAAAGTTTTCGATACTTCTTGATGTGCACTGTGGCAGAACTACTGGGTAACTAAGCCTTGGCTATAATATTAAAAGGTTATATAAATATTAATGACAACTGCCAACACTATCCTTGTCTTGTCATTGCACTACTTAAAGCTATAGTATCATTCACCATTGATATCCATGACATGGTTGAACTTGTGCATGCGTCAGTCATCGCGTGGCAAGAGTACAGAGAACATACATACTGTATATTAGGCCTTTCACATGTGTCAAAGGCCATATTAGCCTGCGTTGAGAAAACAACATAATTTTTCATTTAAATTATATTTGAAATGCTATTATTACATCTACTACTTTAATTGTTTACTGACAAAAAAAACCACCCAGAAGAAATGGTCAAAATCATACATAAGTTAGTGTACGGAGACGTTTATTATTTTTTGATTTACAATTGCGTATAAAGTCTAAAATTGTCACCAGAGTGCATTTGGCATTCCACCAAGATTATAGCGAAAGCGTTACAATGCGTACATGGAGAATCAGACGGTCAACATAGTGAGGGAATGTCACCAAATACAAAGCATTCCTCGTAGACGCATGTATCCGAAAACATTAATAGCACTTAAATGAGTTTGATAATGGCTGCATTATCGGTTCTGCATGAGGCAAGGTGAATGTATCGTGCAATCGCCAGGTATACGGCGGATTCCGATGGTACAGTGGCTTGATGTTGGGTCCAGCGAGTACGCGAAAGCACCTACAAACGTCATGAAGATTCCGTTCGATCAAGATTGGCCGCGGTGTTGTAGAGGTTAGACTACTCGCCTCTCACATAGATGAACATGGTTCAATTCCCGGCGGGGATTTTTGCATGTGGGAATCGTGCCGGATGACGCCGCTGGTAGGCGGGCATTCTCGGGGATGTCCCGTTTCCCGCGCCTTTTCATTCCGGCACTGCTCCTCCATACGCACCTCACTTCACTCTCATTGGCTCTCAATACCTCAATGTTAAGAGCCGCCAACTCTCTCCACTCCACTCCCTTTGATCAAGACTGGCCACACAAAGGGATGATCACACTACTGTGCACCAAGCATTGAGCAACCCCCTGTCATCAGCACATGCCATCCGGACATAGTTAATCGACGCTCTCTAACATCCCAAGTCATCCTACTCCACGTCGAGACGACTGGAATCAGCTGGACTGGGTATTCCCTATCTCATGTGAAGGCTGCCATTAACACTGCAGAGATGGCAGCATTTCAAGTGTTGCTGTAACCGGGAGGAATGGAGTAAAGACCAGTGGGATTGAATACTATTCAGCGATTTATCCAGGGGGAAGGGGGTTTACTCCTTTGACACGGAAGTTTGCCGCCCGGTTTCAAGGACGAGTTGCGTGACGTAAGGGGTGAGGGTCCTCTCACAGAGAGAGAAAACTGCAGTGCATAACAGGCGCACAGGGGATAAAATAAACTAGTCCCTGCAGTAAACTATTTGTTAAAAACAAATGAAAATTTTAGGAACTGTTACATAATACTAGTAAATGCATATGATTAAATCGAGTTATTTTAAATTAAAAACTTTTAACGAAAAAAAAATACAGTTGATTTTTTTATCTTTTTGTGCACTAAAATATTACAGTCTTTTTTTCGACATGCAGGTAACTTTTTCCCTAATTGCGATCATTCAACGTTAAATATAATTAAATTTTATTTTGAAGTAATATTCAATCAAAAGTCTCCACCCAAAGGTTACCGGTAAATGAGCCAGTTAACAGACGCTGTCACGGGACCGCGCGCGTACATCATTAAGTGCCACTACTCACGTGCCCTCCTCCCTCTCTTTAACAATTCATTAAATAACTTTCAGATACATGGGACAGGTCAGTCAGTATACGTTTAGTCTGCGTAACGGACTTGTCGTTACGCCTTAGTTCCGTGCATAATTATTGGTTTTAAACGCTGATTTATGAACATTCGCGTATTTTTACTGTGATGTGTACGGAGCGTGAAATTTTTAACACTATTGCGTTAAAATGCGGTAATGTGCTGTCGCTACTTGCAGAAATGGAAACGAAAACACCGGGAGCGTCGCGTTCTATAGGTTTCCAACGAAAGAATCTGAGCTATGCAAAGAGCGTGTAGTTCGGTGAAAGCGTTTAGACAATTTTAACACAAAATATGCCACTATTTGTAGTGAACTCTTTACGGAAAGTGACCATCAAGATGACATGAAGAACCAATTGCTGGGTTAAGAAAAGAGAAATGTATTGGAAACAACAGAAGTCCCAAACAAACATTTACCTTTAACTTAGGCTGCGTAACCCACGCCTCAGAACGAGATAACGGAAGTATGAAAATATCCGTTAGAAAAAGTGCACTAGATACGCTATTTCATCTAAGTTCTGGAAACCCCTGTTGCATTGCAGCTGATGAAGTAGAACAAACAACAGCTGATGTAGAAATATCTTTCAAAGTAAATGATCACGGCGTGCGGCCAATGAAAGATATTACAAGACCGTTTTGCTTGCTTGGTAAAACAACTACGCCAAGAAAAAAACAACGGTCAGTAAATTACTTTCACGAAAACGAAATATGTTAAAAAGCACACAAAATTGTACAAGCAGTGGAGGAAACAAAGACTGGATTTCGACAAGCAATTGACACTCTTAAAAGTGACCTACAGGAAACTAAGGCTACACATTCTGAAACTGTGATAAATAATTTACAGAACGTATTTACTTCAACTTAGGCAAACAAAATTGCAATAACCACAAGGCAGTGAAATGGACAGTAGAATACATTTATAGAGCAGTTTCTCTTCGTTCACATCACGGAAAATGTTTACGTAACGTAATAGGCATTCCACTTCCTAGTGCCAGTGCACTGAAACGATGGTGCAGAAAGTTCCAATATAAGTCGGCACCTCTGACAAGTGTTTTGCACATTTTGAGTGAAATTTCGAAAAATCTTGCGGTGATGGATTGTTAGTATTGACCAGAGGATTATCATCTCCTTGAGAGCGGCCGGTAAATTAATGCAGTTTGACGTGTTAATGAAAAAATCCCTTTAACTTCAAATTATAAACTTAGTAGAATCTTGTGGGCTTAAATATGCTGCCATATTTTCTGATCTGGGAGGTTGTAGCCCCGTTTAGAAAGAATTAAACATTACACCAGAATGCTCCTTTCCTAATTCTTTCGACTGTGAACGAATAGTGAAGGTGTTTGCCGGCATTCCTCACGTTTTGAAGCTCCTGCGCAACCATTTTTTTTTAGATAAAGATATATTTTTGTCTGAATTTTCTGAGCCGATAACGAAGAACATAATTATACTAACAATCAACACATATACCGGGGAAGTTAGGCTCGCGCCAAAAGAAAATGAGCAACTGCTATCAGTGAAAGAAAAGGAGAACAAAATGTTGCTTCTGCTGAAACACTGTTTTCAAAAACGATAGCTACAGATATACAAACTCTGACGGGAAACACAGATGCAACAGCTTTCCTTCAACTTGACGACAATTATTTTGATGTAATGAATAGCAGGCAATCAAACTCTCCGCCAGGTAAACCATTATTATCATAACTTGGAAGACATAACACTACCCAGGATCAGCTGAAAGTATTGCATAACATGAAAACTGTGACTAAAATATGAGAATGGTAGGAACAAAGTATATGATGCAAATTCAGAAAGGAATATTGATGTTTATATCTTCGGTGTTTGCGCTCTTTTAAGACATGAAGAAAGTAGGGTTTTGGTACATATTGACAACAAGACTTACACATCTGTTCTGCAAAGTTTTTTTAGCTAGATATGTAGGCTTCGGCACTTTTATGACCACCCATCTCCTTTGAAAGTAATGCAACGTGTCTGTCATTTTGCTATCAAATAATCTACCGAAACTATCAGTTAAATATCATACAACACAGCAAGAGGAAAATAAAACCTACACGTGACAAAACTGACATGTAAATTGTTGCAGAAAGCCTGTGTGAACGATCGAGTTGACTGTGACACAGACCGTAATGAAGAATTTGCAGCTGACGAACTTGAAAACGAGTTCAATAATTCATCGTATGCAAATTTAAAGGAAACTGATCTTTCGAACTAACAAGTGTGGTGTGAGGGACAGAGGTTTCAGTATAATTACCTTTTGCCTTTTGAGTAAGAGACAAAGACACATCTTTCGGTTCAATAACTAGTGAAACAGAAAACATTCCCACGTGGATGGAAAAGTTGTAATTGGAGAGATTGACAGAGCATACAACAAAATGGCTTGACACTATAAAACAGTCTGAAGTACTTTCAAAGGATTTCATGGAAGCAGGTTGAACAAAAGGCGAGGCGTTGTTCGAATACTTCGACGACGACTGGAAAAAATGCATCCGGAAGTGTGCCGCGAACCGATTTGTGTTTATGTTCGTGTGAGGACATTTATAAGAATGCGGAAAATTAACAGTACTTAATGAAGTGTGACATACAGGAAATAAAAAAAAAAATGAAGTGCTTGAAGTCACACAGTGGTTGGCTCGGGGGTCCCGTTTCTATGCGCCATGAGTCAGCTCTATGGCCCTGGATTTATCTCGTTTCTGCGTCACCGTAGATTACTATCATGTGCGAGTGTCGAAAAGCTAAGGGGAGACGACATAAACTGCTAAAATATTGTAGGAGAGACACACCATTACTAATCAAAGTATCATTTTATAGGTAGCCACCATCTTTGGAAGTGATTCGGGAGCTCTGATGACACATCAGTACGTCAGTGGCATCCTGCGTCCTCATATGTTATCCCAGATGGGACAGAACACTTGTATAATCTCTCAATGGGACAACTCTCGTCCACACATGACACATATGTCTGTGTAATTCCAGTGTCTTGTTGAGGTACTCTTGTGATCAGCAATGTCTCCTGATCTGTCTCTGATAGAACATGTTTGGGATTAGCTTGGACGCCAACATCAGCTCGATGCCGTTCTGTAGGATATCGAGGGTCACTTACTACAGCTGTGGGCTGACTTGCTTCAGGAGAGGATAAAGTGGCAATACGACTCCTTTCCGAAACGAATTTGAGTATCACATTCCTATAAGGCATTTGCAAATCACTTTGGGTACTTAATAAAAAGAGCGTAATTTGACAACTCGACTACAAATCGACTGCAATTTTACACCTCTAGTGAAACTGAATATCCCTCATGCTGTGTTAAGAAAAAGTACTTTGTTACATCGAAAAAAAAATTAACAAGGAATAATATTATTCCCTAACGAAAATTGTAACAGTGCCATATCTCAACCAAAATTATTTTTAATTTGTATACATAAGTAATATTTTTTATTCCAAAATTGAAACATTAAGCGACTTAATATAATTTTTTACGAATAGCTGTTATTCTTTAACGAAGAAAGCTGGAACTCGTCACATTCTTCACCTTCCTCGTTCCTCAAACGTTCTCCATTTTTTGGTGTTCTTTGCTTTTCCAATGTTCCTCGCTCTTCAGGTATGATTCATTCTTCAAACTCGCTCGAAAACTCCCTCGGAACTAGCTTTGCGACTCACGATACTTCGATACCCGTGCACGCTTGCGTAAATATCTTGAAAGAAGTTCAGGAGCCGTGAGTGCCAACGGCGAAGCATTCTTGGCTGTGACCCCATTAGTGGGGAAAATACAAGAATTCTAGTGAACGCAAATTATTTTGGATAAAATTTTCTTAACTTGTTTAACTTATTTCATAAGCCACAATTTTGTATTGAGGATTTAAACTCATATTCTTAGAGTTCCCCACACAGTTCTCCACTCTACGAGCTTGCTACAAAATACATATGTTTTATAAAATAGGCTTATCAATTAAGCATGACGTAATGCAAAATGCATTTGCAAACCTCCTGGAAACTATTCTAACACCATGAGTGAAACCATGTTATTTCAACATACGTGTAGGTACGAAAACACATAATATCCTCGCTAGAGTTCGCTTTTCATAATAGAGTTTACATTGTATGACGATTGAATGCCATCTTAGATATCACCGGCCTTCTACAAAACACCAGTACCAAATTACTGAACACGATTCCTATGATGACGTTCCACACAACAATAAAACAGTTTGGGTGGCTCCCGATACAAGCAGAGTTGTTGAAGGACAATCGTAGTAAGAAAATGAACTGTTTCCTTTTCTACATTCCTGTGGCTAGTAAAGAGTTATTGAGAGATCTAGCTCATTTCTAATTACATCATAATTAAAACAAATCATAATTATAATAATTTGATACATAAATCTGTAAAATATAAAAAAATTAATTTAAGAATTTTTTTTTTAAAAATCAAAACATTTTAAAATGTAAATATATACAATTATTTTAAAAAGAAAAACATTTAAAGATAAAAAAAATTTAATCCCGAAAATTAAAACTCGTTTGAAAATTGAAATTATATACTATTAAAATCTTATTTAAAAACCAAATGATATGTTATATTTATGTTAAAATATTTATAAATTAAGAGAACATACAAAGTATCAACAATTAATAAGAAATGGTATTTATTTTTAATAAATAAAAATAAAATAATTGTGTGTAATAAAACAATTTTTCTTTTAACAGTTACTAATTAAATTTTTTTAACTTTTACAGTTTTGACTAAAGTAATAGTGATGACAGTGATTTTGATAAGAATGCTTTTAATAATTTTGATTACAATAACGAATTTGATTATAATTAATGAATTGATTTTGACATAGAGATATTGATTATAAGGATTATGATGGTTATAATAATTATACTGATAAAGATGATAATAATAATATTTATCAATATGAAGGGAGTAATTATAGTGATTGTGATTATTATGTTGCTTAAACAGATACTATTATCATACTTGCAATACCTAAACTCTTATAGAACATTTTAAAATAACTCTTACGAAATAAATATTACATTTTAAATGTTTTCGTTAAAAAAAAATAATTTATAAATATTTTTTAAAACAATTTGGCTAAACCTTATTTTTGATAGATTTACTATTGAATATTTAAAATTGTTTATGTAATTTTGTAATAAACCTGATTACTCTTATATTATTGTATATGTTATCTTGTTTTAAAGAATACTGCATTTTATATTTTATAAAAAATACGTAATTTTTAACAATTTTAGGAATATACTTACGTTTATCTACACAAATGTAACATATAGTAGCATTGTTAATTTCTTCTAGTTGTTTATTTGTTAAAATGTACGCTTGCATGTTATTATTATTATTTGTTTAATGTTCCTGTTTAACTTTTTTTGTTGATTTTTACCAATACTTTCTGCTGATGTTTTAAATCATAAAGAGGATATTTTATACAAAAAGAAAAACATTTTGGTTCACATTTTTTATATTTTAATAGATATGATACTTTTGGAGGATGTTCACATTAACAGCATTTTTTTACAAATATTAAAAATTACTATATATTGAACAAAAAGTTACTGATAACTAATGAGCCTACTTTCTTCTATATGGGCGTAAATAAATATTAGTGGAGTTCTTAAACGCTACGTGGCCTTCTGTAGGTGTGCAAAATTTTGTGGAAATTAGTTGAATTATTCTGGAAAAATGGCAAAATGTTCAACTTACTCACCTGGAACTACTTTGCATAGCATTTGGCAAAAGAGGATCTCTGCATGCATAAATTATGCTTCTAATTAATACTTTTAATGTACAAAATTTGCTCGAATTTTGTTGAAATGTTTTATAGATATAAACAATTAATGTAAATTATTTATATAAACCCCAATTCAAACATGCCTGTTACACAAAACACATGTTAATTTACATACCCTACTGTAGCAATACTTGCGTGAAAATTTAGTATAGGCGATTCACGGTTACTTAACACTTTTCTGAAGCCTTGCTCAAGTTCTACTTCCAGGATATTCCTCCGTATCGTGCAAACAGAGCTGAAATTCGCCTAGAAAATTTCAGCAAAGGATACGCATCGTATTTATGCGCACTTAGTGTAATAAAATTATGCATGAGAGATATTTATTAATAAGCATCACCAATCCAACTGTTTTCTCCCGGTATTTATTCATATTGATTACAAAATAAATATTATTTATAGTTAAAATATAAGTAAATAGTAAATTTAACAAAAAATAAGATACTTTTATGTTATACAAGTATAAATCACTTTGAAACATTACATACTTAGTAAACAACCAAACGCGTCACTCATTGGGAGATTTTTAAAAGGTTTGATTCAAATAGTGTGAAGAAACAGCCAATAGACTTAATGTATTGGTTGATTGGTCCTCGAGATATGGCATAAAATCTGCATTGTTCATATGAGGATCTTCATAAATGGAGGACAAAAAATGAATGTCTTAGCACATTCGATGTATGTCATATATGCTTTGTACAATTAAAATTTAAATCTGTTACATAGTTTCGTATATAAAGCACACTAAACTACAATGTTTGTATAGGCACTATTCAGAAAATAAGAGACTTACATTATTAAAATATATAAATTAATATGACCTACCACAGTACAACTTCTTCGCCAAATTTGAAATACATCAGTTCATTGTTTCCCGAGATACAGCACAAAAATGGCATTATTTCATGTTGGGCTATCTCACAAAATGGCGGAGAAATGTGGCTTTGTATAGACAATTTTTAAGGAAATAACAAAAACTATCAGCATACAAATTTAAAATTAGTTTTGCAGTTACATATATCTATATATATATATATATATATAAATATATATATATAAATCCTTAGCTTAAATGTTTATAGCCGCCATTTTGAAAATTTGAGTGTCTGACACTCTTAAAAATTTATCAGATTAAATGACCTGCTATACAGTGCCACTTATTTGCCCAATTTGTTAGAAATCGTTTACTTCCGAGATTTAACATAATTAAAATTTTTCATGTGATACTATTTTACAAAATAGTGGACAAAATAGATCTTTATGGTTACATTTGAATTGTAATATATACAGCCGGTATACAAAGTTTCATTGCAATTAATTACATAGTTTCGACAATATAACATACAAAACTAAAAAACTATATGGCCGCCATTTGGAAAATAAGTGGCATACCTAAAATATAACAGTAAATACTAACTACAGCAGTACTATTTATTTACCATATTTTTTAGGAATCGATCAATTTTTTCCCGAGATATGATATACAATATTTATTTATTCGTGTGTCACTATCTTACAAAATAAATGACGAAAGGGGCTCTGTGTAGAAACATTCTATGTTTGTTAGATAAACTACAAGAATACAAAGTTAAGTTGGAATTAATTACATGTTTTCGAAGATATAGCATATACTATGCTAAAAAAGCTAGATGGCCACCATTTCAAAACAAATGTTTGACATACTCGAAATGTATTTGTACATATCTGTTGCTACATTACTATTTGTTTGCCAAATCTTGATAGGAATCTGTCAATTATTTTCCAAAATATAAAAAAAAAGTTTTTTAACTCACGTAGCACTATCTTACATAATGACGGGTAAAGTGGTTGTTTGGCTTATATAATGCTTGTAATAAATACTGTCGGCATACGAAATTCGGTTGAAATTGGTGAAACGGTATGTTGGTTATAGAAAATAAACCTAAAATAATTGTACGACTGCCATTTTGAAAATAAGTGCCTAGTAACGCTGAATTACTTACATTTACCTTGCATATCTAAACAGCGCTTACAAGCCAAATTTTTCAAAAAATTAATTTAGTAGTCTTTTAGATATCAAGTAAGTTTATTTTATTTATGTTTTACTATATTCCGAAATTGACGTCATACAACAATTTTCACCTCCGAATCCAATGGTTAGGGTATGTGCTGTCATCATGCAACATTTTCTTTAAATCGTTTGATTGGTTTCCGAGATATGAAAAATATTACCCTAAATATAAAAATGGCCACCATTTTGAAAATAAGTGCCCCGCGTTGTCGAAAACTATAAAATTCAGGTCTCCTCACTTAGTACTGTATGTGTACCGAGTTTGGTGAAATTTGGTTAACGTGTTCAAAAATTTCAGTTTGACACACACCCTACAGACACAAAATTCACACACAGAGGCAAACACACATATACACACAGCTACACAGACAGGAAAGTGACTTCAGAAGCCATTCTCTCCTTCGGAAAGTAGGCTAATCGTTAAACAGTTACAAAATAATGAAAAAATTTTCAATACATTGTTTGCAAACTTATTTTTTACTGCTTGAGTTAGTGGACCATTTTCTTCAGGCTCATATTTTCCATTAATTATAATTTATTAATCTTCTACAACGAAAAATGTTTTCATTGTGATTATTATTACATAGTCATTGCGAGAGTCTGTTCTGATAATATTTATTTGGACATGCGCAGGAGGAGGGCTGTGGTTTTATCTGATGTATGATGTCTTATTCGAATCGTTTAAAATGGATGCTTTCTAATAGGCGAACGAATGAAAAGAGGGGAATACTTTTAAAGAATGTTTCGCAACTAGTTGGTTGGCCTGGTCAGATAGCTTGGTAAGTTAGTACGAACCTTTGGTACGGTCAGCTGTGGTAGAAATGTTTTACGAAAATTTTGCGAAGATTTTGTGCGAAAAGGTTAGCTACATGTCTCTTATAAGTGTATTTTTTTTTTTTTTTTCGAGATTTTTGATCATTGTTAGTATGGGTGCCAGACGACCGTACGCCGCCAAGTGTATCGCTGATGCCAGGAACTCGTGATGATCACGGATGATTCTGCCTCCGGTTCCAAAGATGAACCTGCACCCACTCGTCGACATCCAGTAATGTGTACTCCCAAGGCTGCTGATGCCAGTTCTGCTACTGACGTACCTGGTATCGAAGAGTTGGATGTTGGTACTAGCATTCGACCAAAGATGAGTCAAGAGTACACTGCAATGATAATGTGAAGGATGGTGAATCGAAGACAAGTACTGCTGCTGCTGCATGTGTCGACGGTCTGGTCTTCATAGCGAACCTGTGATTTGTGCTGCCCTTCATAGTCCATTTCTGCTTACCACTATACATCAATTGCGCAGGCTTATACGAGGTACCCAAAAATTATAATTGAAGATCTACAGAATAAAATAACATGTTATTTGGACATTGTTCGTAGAAGATTAATAAAAATTATTGCATTTTTGGTGATTATGTATATATCATTATGTTAAAGATATATTTTGTGTAAAAAAAGTTTTGTGTTTTATTTAATTTATTATAAACTCCTGCTTTATATATAAATCATATTTTAATAAAAATAATTGCATTAAAATACATTAAAATTTCAAATATGACGATTTACATATCCTCGTCACCATTCGGTACAAGTCGATAGCACTCTTGTCGATAGTAAAATATCTCTGGTGGTTGAAACATGAGTTACCACTGTGATGTAGTGGGTAATACTAAAAAAAAATGGACAGTAGATATGGCATGGAAAGATTCGAGCGAATACGCGTAATTGACTAACTCAATAACAAAACAAAAATTTTGCGAGGGTCGGTTGTGGTTAGACCTCTAAAAATGTACGTATTTTAAAAATAATTGTTAGTAATTTTTGTTATTTTTTAAAAACATAACTAATTTTTGATTTTTTTTATAAATTCTTAAACTTTATATATATTTTGGGACTTTTTAGAATTTTTTGGCTTCAATGTCATCCAAGGTCAAGGTTGAAGGTCAGGTCATTAACATCTAACATGGCTGATGAGATGCACACTTATCGTTTGTGTTGGGAGTTTAGTAGATCCACCTGTCATCGTACCCTAAACCTCCTACACATAAATATTTAAACAATTTTTTGAAATAGTTTTTATTTTTTTAAACTTTTAAAAAACATTTGGTATTGTGCAATGTTTCTGCAATTTTTTGGTTTCAAGGTTATTTAAGGTTACATGCAAAGGGTTAAGGTCACAGGTCAAGGTCTCGGGTCCTGGTCAAAGTCAGCCAGAGCCAAGATGATGGTTGGGTGATGTCACGATATGGCAGCCGGCCGGCTCCTGCTCCTGTGTCCCCGGCCCTTGCGCCCGACTTCTCTATTTTATTCTACTAACTATCACATGTGTGATTGCAGAGCCTCTTTGCTCCACCATTTTGTAAGATACTGCTACATGAAATATTATAAATTTGTTGTCATATCTCGGGAAACAATTAACTTATCCCACCCAATTTCAGGCAAAATATTTGTTCTTGTATTCTATCTCAATTTCTGTGACGTAAAGGGGTGGTCACATATTTTCAATTTAACAGCCCTGTAATTTTTTTTAGTTAAGTGTGCCATATGTGCCAAATTTTTTTCGACGAAACCCTTTATTATAGCAGTATCTATGGCAGACATATATATTAATTCTTCGCAATTTATGAAGATAGCACTACATGAGAAATGCCATCTCTCGGGGAATAATCAACCGATACCTATCCAATGTTGAGCACACGTAGTGATACAAAGAGCCAAGTAACCTTACGCAATTTAAGTCACTCAAATACTTGTTTTCCAAAATGAGTGCCCTATAAATATGTCAGGTTCGTGAACCCTTTATACCAACATATTAGACTGATTATCACCGAGGTTGATGCTCTTAGTTCTAATCTTACGTCCGTAATGTAGATGGTTGCATGCAGACTCACAGAAAGAGAGGTTATTGATTTGAGTCCTAGTTAAGGCACGTGTGTTTGTGTAATTGTCTCAGTAGTGTTGCATATGTTTCTAGTTTCATTTCTAATTATATCATTGTCAATTAGAAGTTAAAACGTACCTAAAAACTACACTTTTAAGAACATAAAAACTATTTGCATCCATGACTTCGTATTATATCATTAAATATTTGTGCTCTGATTTATTTTTCATTTTGTTATTCTGTATTGATATTGTGAATACAAATTCAAGACCTAGTTCATTCCAAAGTGAAACCATTTTATAAAATTTTATCTCACTTTCCTGAAAAACCCTTTAATTAAAATACTGTGTTCTGTAGTAGTTATCCATGCAAAATAATTGATTGCATAAATACTTTCAAACAAATTATTTTTAATGTATATTATTCTCTTTGAAACAAGTTAAATACAAATTTACTTGCATAATAAGTTATATCATAAATTTAATGTTCCATAGCCTGAATTTTAATCATAACTCCAGAATTTTGTGTTACGTTTAGAATAAATATATATATTACAGAGTGTATATTGAGATATAAATTACAAAAACTTATGTTATACTCATTGTGCAGGCAGTCTTCTCCTGTTTCCCAAAATTGTTATAATATAGACATTTTTTTTTTTTTAATTATTCACTTCCAATTTGGTTTCTTTTACACTCGATAGAACCTGGAGAAGTGAGAAACTTGAGAGCGGTGTCTGCTGGAAGTACTGAGCTGTGGATTCAGTGGGACAGACCTTGGATCTCTGCTACGGACAACGAGACATACAACGTGGAATTCGAGGTAAGTACAGCTCGTCTTCTGGCAGATAAGCTGAGAAACGTACAGACCAACTGATATGTAAAGGTCATTCAAAATAACGGAAGATTAACATGCACATTTACAAAAAGAATTACTTATTCCTGACATGTACATGATTGACTTATATCTGGCTGGTTCTTCGTATAAGTCAGTAAGAAAAGACATTTTATCGTTTTCTAGCAGCATATGTTTAACCCTAAATGGAGCTGTCGGAATGACATTTTTTAGACAATTGTAAAATAAGTCCTATTTTCTTAATAAGTGCTATGCCAACACTATTCGGAAAGTGTAGAATAATTTCGTTTTCCTTGTAAGCCTACATCTGTGACCATTTATGGGAATGATAACTAGGTTTATTTTTCTTTTGACTAACAAAGAACCAAAATAATGATGATATTGTTCTTCCTCGTTTTTTTTGCAGTTATTGAGGCTCTTGTGACATTCAAATTACTTAAATTTTTTCAAAAATATATTTACGATAATCGGTGTCAAGCATACCTAAGGCGTCCTTGTAGCTGGCGCGTGAACTGGGTTGCAGTGCGTTTGTAATACACGTTTTTAAAACAAACCATTTAACATGTGCACAATATGTTTGCACACGAAAAAAGAAACCAATCACACTAAGGAGGAAAAAAACTTTCAACAGATCACGCTTACTGGAAACACTATTTTCAAGCTTTTCAGCATGGTCAAAACCACATTTTCAGACTGTAAGGCTATGACATAAAATATTATTTGCGAATTCCTGCGAAACAACTGTAGAACCCTGCACCTGCATTGAAAATTGCTACAGACTTTCCACCAATAAAATTATAGGGTCACCGATAATGCTGAGCCAGCGAAGCGACGAGCAGCGAGGATGACAGTGATCAGCGAGATTGAGGTCTGAGGATTGCGAGAATCGGTACAGTGGTGAGTGAGACTAACGGGCAGGGCTATTGAACTGGATGCGTGAGTGGCAGATATTTGGTATTATAAAGATAGCCAGTTTTATTGAATATGTGTAAATAATAAGTGTGAATTGACTGTAACCGAAATAAATACAGCTACAAGGACTTTATTTAGAATTGCGATAAACATTAATTATTGCAACCACAGGGAATAACAAGTGTGAATAAAGGATATGATAGTTTAATGTTGTAAAAAATAGCTGTGTAAATTTTTATAGCATTTGCAACCGATTTTTTAAATTTAGTTGAATCGTTTTGTTTATTTTGAGAACTTTATAACTCAGGAACTCTGATACGCCCCAGGCGATTTCTAATAATTTTATAATAATTTTAATATTCATCTCTTCAAAAATGTGTACAAAATTTTTCTTTATCATATTATTAATTAAAAATTTGTCACTGGCAACTAGAGCCGGCTGCAGTCTACTGCTGTTGATGTGAGTGTTGGCTGTACTCTGAATGTGATAGGTTTGTTTCAATCGGTTCGTAAGGAAGTCGTTTGCTATTCTGTTATACTGACCATTATGGTCTGGTCTTTTCTAGCATAGGTTCACGCAGCGTTCAACACCCGTCATTTTTGTAATATGTAATTGCGATAGTTGGTAAGTGCCTATAACTATTTTTCTTTCCTTTTAGTTCTTTTATATGTTTGCATCAGTGTTTAGCAATGTTTTCTTATCGCTTCTGTTCTTCTCGGTTTTGCAATAGTATTTTGTTAGAGTATCAGGATATCCATCATTCGATGCTCGCGCAGTATGAATAGGTTGGTAAATTCTTATATCAATTTGTTTTTTAATTATTTTTTTATATTTGTTTGTATTATCATGTATTAGTCTATCTTGTGCGAATAATGGTTTAAGTATATGTTGTTTCACGGCAAGAAAAGGAACACAGACTTTACAAGTCGCATAATGTGTAACGCACTTGATGCATTGTAGTCATGTTTTAGATTGTTCCTTGTGACCATTCGTTCTTTCTTATGTCGCCGAGCATTCAATACTTTACTAAACTTCTTGGCGCGATAGAAACACTGATATCGCTATTAAAAACTACGGCTCCATTGGGTTTATATATATAGTGACTCATTATGAATCATGCTCGTTATGTACTTGCCTATATGTCAATCCTAAATTCTTTTACAGTTGGTTCGCCCCGACCCTCCTGTTAGGCTGATGGTGTTTATTGTTATTAACGTGTACATGTTTTTATGTAACCTGCGACTACGTGTGTATTGTTTTCGGTGAAATTGTATACCCCTTTATTTTCTCAAAATATAGCTGGTTGTTAAGGGTTACCCAAGCTTCCAATCTCTCGGGCCGTCAGCCCTTGTGTTGGACCAACGGTGTTTGCTTATATTAGCATGTATGTATTTTTCTCTTATGCAAGACAATGTACAACATGCTCGAAGCATTATTTGTATATACTTTGTTTGGTTTTCGCGTATAGTTGTTTGCTGCATATTACCTGTGCTAACATTTATGTAAATTTATATTTTCACACATCCGCACACACACATATATATATGTATATACACTGAGGTGACAAAAGTCATGGAGTAGCAATATACAAATATACAGATGGCAGTAGTATCGCGTACAAAATGTATAAATTGACAGTGCATAGGTTGAGCTTTCATTTGTAGTCAAGTGATTCATGTGAAAAGGTTTCTGACGTGATTGTGGCCGCATGACGGAAATTAACAGACTTTGAACGCGGAATGGTAGTTGGAGCTAGACGCATGGGACATTCCATTTCGGAAATGGTTAGGGAATTCAACATTCCGAGATCCACAGTGTTAAGAGTGTGCCGAGAATACCTCATTTCAGGCATAACCTCCCACCATGGACAACGTAGTGGCCGACCGGCTGCACTTAATGACCAAGACTAACGACGTGTGCGCAGAATGGTCAGTGCTAACAGACAAGCAACACTGCGTGAAATAACTGCAGGAATCAATGTGGGACGTACGACGGACTTGTCCGTTAGGACAGTGCGGTGAACTTTGGCTGTACTGGACTATACCAGCAGAAGACCGACTCGGATGACTTTACTAACAGCACGACATCGCATGCAGTGCCTCTCCTGGGCTCGTGATCATATTGGTTGGACCCTAGACGACTGGAAAACCGTAGCTTGGTCAGATGAGTCCCGATTTCAGTTGGTGAGAGCTGATGGTAGGGTTCGAGTGTGGCGCAGACCCCACAAATCCATGGACCCAAGTTGTCAACAAGGAACTGTGCAAGCTGGTGGTGGCTCCATAATGGTTTGGGCTGATTTTACATGGAATAGACTATGTCCTCTGGTCCAACTGAACCGATCATTGACTGGAAAGCGTTATGTTCAGCTACTTGGAGACCACTAGCAGCCATTCATGGACTTCATGTGCCCAAACAACGATGGATTTTTTATGGATGACAATGCGCCATGTCACCGGGCCACAACTGTTCGCGATTGGTTTGAAGAACATTCTGGACAATTCCAGCGAATGATTTGGCAACCAAGATAGCCTGACATTAATCCCATCGAACATTTATGGGACATTATCGAGAAGTAAGTTCGTGCACAAACTCCTGCACCGGCAACACTTTTGCAAGTATGGACGTCTATAGAGGCAGCATGGCTCAATATTTCTGCTGGGGACTTCCAACGACTTGTTGAGTCCATGCCACGTCGAGTTGCTGCACTTTGCCGGGCAAAAGGAGGTCCGACACGATATTAGGAGGTATCCCATGACTTTTGTCGTCTCAGTGTATATATATATATATATATCCTTGATGTCGGTGGGCGAACGGAAAATAGCTGTAGCTGAAGGGGATCCGAGTTGGTAGACACCTGCGGTAGCAGACGACAAGGGCTGCGGTGGGTGATGCTCGAGTGCATGCAGGCCGATGCATATGTGTGCTATTTCAGACCCTACACTCCTACATGCAATGGTTACTTTGCAACGCTTTTGTATGTATATGTGCCTTTATTTTTGCTTTATATCCGTAAACATTTGTTACATGTTGCCAAACTTCAAAGATTTGGAAATGCTGACCAACTATGCTTATAACTGGACTTAATGCTTCTTGACCTTATCTCCTTGAATGCAGTCGGAAATTATGTCAGTGATGTGAATTTGGTGGTTGTAGCTTTGGTAGGTGGGATATATCAGGAAACTAGCTAAGCTTATAAGAGGGCCTGAAGTATACTTGTCCCAAGCACACCGTTTTTCATCTGCGGTGATGACTATGATATCAATTTAGTGACTCTAGCTCACATTGGGTGGGAAATGCCAGCCAAGAATGCCTATATGAAAACCTAAGATGTACTTGACGCTGCGGTCCTTTTCATCTTGAGAAGGGATGTCTATGTTATGAATTTGGTGGCTGTATCTTAAACAATCCGGAAATAACCGCTAACTATGCTTGTAAGAGGGATTAGGGCAACATGGCCCTGCGGTCCTTTTAGATATTGTGGGTGATGCCTTAGTTATAATATTGATGGCTGTATCTTAAGCAGTTCGGAAATTACAGGGAACAAGAGGGCTTAAGGCATGCTTGACCTTGCGGTCCTTTTCGATGTCGGGGGTAATTCCTATTTTATGAATTTGTTGTCTGTATCCTAAACAGTTCAGAAATAACAGTCAATTATGCTTATAACTGGGTTTTGGACATAACTAGCATTGTGGTCATTTTCGATGGTGGACGTGATGCCTGTATTATGAATTTGGTGGCCGTATCTTCAGCAGTTCAGAAATAACAGCCAACTATGCTTATAATTGATCTTAGGGCATATTTAACCCTGCTGTCATTTTCGTCGTCGGGGGAGATGCCTATGTTTTGAATGTGGTATCCGTATCTTAAACAGTTCGAAAATTACTGCCAACTATGCTTGTAAGTGAGCTTAGGGCATACTTAATGTGTGCGAGGGTACGACTCTAGGCTAGCCTGCGTGGGTCGCCTTCACTCCGTACCGCACAGACAACTTGTATATAAATAAGTGCATGCACTCGCGCATGATAGGATGCACATGCACATCATGCACAATTTGCTATGTATGGATGCAATAAAATTTTATATAGAGTTTCGACCCGCCCAAAATTTTTTATATATAATTTTTTTAAGTTGAAACTTGTCTGTGTGTGTATATATATGTATGCATGTTACATGCGAATTTAGTTTTAATTAGTTGCCAGCACTTACATGGTCCGGAATAGGCATAGTAGAAGTGCTCTTAATTATATGTATAACTTTTACACATACAAATGTGTGTAATTGCACGCGCGCGCTGGGTCTGCAGTTTGTTTCTATATGTATTCGACACTAAACAACCTCTTTTTCGTGAAATCATATTTATTATCTAGGGAGTGCATATGTACATATGAGTATTTATTTTATTTATTCTCCTAACACTCTCCATGCAATGGTGGTCATGCGGTCTTGATGTCGGACTGGCACCCGAAGAGTGGTCGGATGGAAGTCGCATAGGTACCAGCAATTTTTTGAGGTAACCTGCGTCTAAACGAGTGTGTGTAAGTGCGAGGGTCCTAGCCTAAGGTGTGCCAGAATTCGACCTTACACGACTGTGCCCCTAGCGGCCATCGATGGTACTCAAATGGACGCCACCAGCGCACCCTGCCGGTGACGAGCGAACCAACACACAAGATGGCCGCATCGATACCATTGCTCCTAGGCCACTGACGTTGCTTCCGGCACTAGGCAAAGTCTATGAAAATATGATAAATAAAAGGCTTACTATGGCATTAGAAGCAGGAGGGACGCTGAGCGAGTACCAGTACGGGTTTAGAAGAGCAACGGGGACGGACTTCGCATTGTACGATGTCATGAAGAACATAAGAGAGTCCTCCAAGAAATTTATCATGGCCATCTTCCTCGACATCTCCGGAGAGTTCGACAATGCCTGGTGGCCGGAAGTGATGCACAGACTTAATATGAAGAAGTGCCCTGGAAATATCTACAGGGTCATCCTGGATTTCTTTACGAACAGGTGGAGTATCTACTCCAATAATAATATCCAAGTGAAGAAGAAGCTGACGAAGGGGTGCCCCCAGGGTTCGGTCCTAGGACCGATCCTATGGAACATCCTTTTTGACGGATTCTTGGAGTTGGAACTCTCTTCGGGATGCACAGTTTTCGGATATGCCGATGATGGTTTGGTGCTTGTGTCTGGCAACTCAAGAAAGGAACTTGAAACAAAATCGTCGTTGATAATATATAAGGCCTGGGTCTAAAGACACAAAATTGCAATTCTCTACAGAGAAAACCAAAATTATGCTAGTCAAAGTGGAAGCTGCAAAGATACCCGACTGTGCGCTTCGGGGGTATGCCCGATTAAGTATGTGCAAGAATTTAAGTACTTGAGAGTCATCATGGATGATAATATGAGTTTCTTGAAACATGTGGAGTATGTGTCATGGAAGGAAGTGGTGGTGTTTCAAAAACTTAGAAGGATTGGAAACACCAGTTGGGGCTTAAATTATGGTACCTTGCGTATCATATATAAAGCGGTGTTCGAAGCTATCATCTCTTACGGAGCTTTTATGTGGCACCACCGTGCTGAACTTTCGGGGCACAAAAGAAAACTCATCAGTTCTCAGAGGGCTGCACTGCTGACTGTATGGTCCATACGGTATAAGAAGGCCACTTTCTGACAGTCAGTGAGTGGCAACTTAACATTTACGATACAAACAAAGTGCCATTTACAAAATCCTGTATCAGCTGATGCATGAACGAACAAAAGTTAAAATAACGTTGGCTATTCTGAGTGCACCGCCGATGCACATCACAAACGCAGGAAATACGCGAACAAGAAAGAGTTCTTACATTTATTAATGCATTTTGTTTTACAAGGACACAAAAAAATGGATGTTAGTGTTAAAAACTAAACTTCGTCATAATGTAGTTAAGTATAGGTGTTCAAATTAAATGTACAATAGAACGTTACGACACGGAAAAGTTTTCTGAAGTTGTGCTAACTTCAGAAAGTTTTTTCACGTCGTATCATCCCTCTCCATCCTTGCTTTCAACACGTCCTTGATATTAATTCCAAAAGCATATAGAAATATTGCATAATATTGTTGAATTATTTTTTATAATAATTTGACGAAACGACACGAATTTGAAATATATTTCCAGCCCGTAATCTAAGAACAATCAACTTAAAAATAATACGCTATCTGTTGAACAGCGGCAAAGTTCGCCGTGACGCGCTGTGCGCGCGATCTCTCGGATATTATGCGAGGTATTACCAGCCAGAAATGAACCTCTTTCCTGCGCGAAAAATAACGAATTTACAAACAAATGCCAATAGTTATATTTTTTCCACGAACTCCGCATAATTTTTAATAAACATATATTTCATGTACAACGATTTGGAGTAGAAGTCATTTGTATTCGGCCGGTAATCGTTCGTCTACGTAAATTATACGCCATGTTCTCTCGAAACCCATCTCCTTGTTTCCGTAGGAAGTGAGACACGCTGAATCGTTTTTAAGCAATTCTAACGTTATTCCACGTCACATATTTCCATCTCGAATATATTAGCTGTAACGTCCAAAGTGTGAGAATAGATACAACAGACCGTCTCGCAAATGTTAACCCAAATTCACTATCTCGGACAAATTAAAAAAGAGATAGCAAATACTTAATTATTTGCAACATTTTATATTTTTACTTTTATAACCTATTAATTTTTTTAGACAGATGTCAGTCTTAAAGTATCTTAAAATTTGTTTAGCATAACAGTACAATGGCAAGTGGATTAGCTGACAGCATGTTGATAAAAAATACAGCCCCGACTTGACGGACCGGCTGATGGCGGAAGGATACATAGTCACATGTAGTCAGACGTAAACAGTGGCGCTACTTTCGCAGACCTGTCAGAAAATGGCCTTCTTATACAGTATGGACTATAACAAGAGCATATAAGACAGTACCCAACGAGTCTATCTCGGTTATTGCTGTAGTGCTGCCTGCGGACTTGTTGGTCAGATACAGGGGCCTGGTGGCGGAGAGATCGCGAGCTGGCAGACTGACAAAATAAGAGAAGAAAACACTCTATGATGGCATGATTGTAGAATGGCAAAGTAGGTGGACAAACTCCACCGAAGATAGGCAGACTTATGAACTCCTTCCTGACATAATATCTAGGTTAAGTTGCAATTGGATCACAACCAATTTCTACAGTATGCAACTTATCACCGGCCATGGAAATATTAAGGCCAAGCTACACAACCTGCGGCTTGTGAGATCTCCGTTATGCGAGGTCTGCGGTGTTGATGACACCGCACAGCACGAGTTAATGGTCTGCTTGAAAACAGAAGATCTGAGAGATTCTTTCAAGGAGAAAACTGAAGAGCTGGGCATTCACTTGGAAGTTGGAAACATGATGGATGACAAACTACTGCATAAGATGTGGAGTGAATTCGCCACCAAAATTGGTAGAAGAGTGTAGAATTTTGATAAATGAAATCGGCGAATTTCTGATGACCCATAATAGGGTACTCATGTAAAGGCTTTAAAAAATAAAGGTCGGAGTGTTCTTGATTGGCGAGGAGGACAGGTTTTTAAATGAGAAAACCGCTAGAATACCGAGTTATGGCAAGAAAGTAAAGTGAATGGCCCGAAGACACCAAAGAGGAGAAAGTGCCTNAGAAAGTAAAGTGAATGGCCCGAAGACACCAAAGAGGAGAAAGTGCCTTGCACTGTCTTACTCATCAGAGTATAGATGCAGTGCGGGAGGATGGAGGGTGTGCTGGCCTTCGGGCCTTAAAAACCTGCTACTAGCTGCGAACGGTAGAACATGGAATCAGCACACTCTCTGGTGGCAGGCGCGGTAATTAAAGCTGACCACCTACAGCAGACGACTGACGACAGGTGCGGGAATTACAGATCGAGGACGTAAAATGCAAGAGAGAGAGAGAGAGAGAGAGGGGGGAAAGGGGTGGGAGACAAGGCGGCAAGTGAGAAAATTGAGACCAGAAGGAATATGAGAAAACCAGGGGATAGGTCAGGCGAGAAAGAACGGGTGTAGATGAGAGAGACAGGAAGGAAATAGAGAACACGAAGTAAAAAATATTGGAATATCATACCATGATAATACCAAATTGGAATGGTAGAGAAGGAGGTTGGCAATAGGGAAAAAAGTAAAATTCCGAGAGAATAGAGGGAAATTCCGAGGGAAAAAACAAGACATCTGCTGCTGACAAATGACAGAGCATGGGGTTCAGACATGACATCATCCGAGATGGCCGCCATGGCGCCGCAGTACCGCGCCAGCACCCCAGAGTGCCAGCTCTGTCTATGTCATTCTACTTCTGCATATCGAAATCATTTTGGACCAGTTTAGAAGCTATCTAAAAATAGGTATTACTTCTCTCCTTTAACTACCTACGACTGAAGTACTCTGACTGTAACCACCATATTTTATGGATCACATTACAAGAATCGAAAATTTAGCGCATGTTTCTGCGACCTTGCTCAAACCTACGTAACCACTTTCAGTTCCCACACAGCAATAATAAATTAACGGGAAGTGAAGTGTAAGCCGGGTTCACAGAGTCAAAAATAGGGCGAAAGCACTACTACTAGACCAGCCGGTCGTAAACACTACCTTGTAAGCCCACATAATAAGAGTAGTTGAACTGTTCCTCGATGCAGAATGTTTGTTGAGAATAAATTTCAAAGTTTACAAGGATCCTAATGCATATATAAATACACTAGAGAGCCAAAAAAAAACCTGTATAGGTGTGCGTATGAAAATAACAGAGGTATGGAACCAATCAGAGTAACGCGATGCGGTCGGCAGCGCCTATATAAGAAAACAAGTGTCTGGCAAAGTTGCTAGATCGGTTACTGCTGCTACAATGGCAGGTTATCAATATTTAAGTCAGTTTGAGCGTGGTGTTATAGTCGGCGTACGAGAGATGGGATATAGCATCTCCGAGCTAGCGATAAAATGTGGATTTTCGCGTACGACCATTTCACGAGTGTACCGTGAATATCGCGAATCCGGTAAAACATCAAATCTTCGACACAGCTGCGGCCGGAAAAAGATCGTGAACGAACGGGACAAATGACGACTGACGAGAATCATTAAACGTGACAGACGTGCAACCCTTTCTCAAATTGGCGCAGATTTCAATGCTGGGGCATCAACAAGTGCCAGCGTGCGAACTATTCAACGGACCATCATCCATATGAGCTTCAGGAGCTGAAGGCCCACTCGTATACCGTTGTTGACTGAACGGCACAAAGCTTTACGCCTCGTCTGGGCCCGCCATAACCAACATTGGACTGTTGAAGACTGGAAACACGTTGCCTGGTCTGACGAGTCTCGTTTCCAAT
Organism: Clitarchus hookeri; assembly: GCA_002778355.1. Lineage (NCBI taxonomy): Eukaryota > Metazoa > Arthropoda > Insecta > Phasmatodea > Phasmatidae > Clitarchus > Clitarchus hookeri. Next base: position 85,337 of record NQII01000990.1, on the reverse strand, counting down.
TTATCGGGTGGAAGGACGTGTGCGGGTATGGAGACATCCTCATGAATCCATGGACCCTACATGTCAACAGGGGACTGTTCCAGCTTGTGGATGCTCTGTCATGGTATAGGGCGTGTGCAGTTGGCGTGAACAGGGACCCATTATACCTCTAGATACGACTCTGACAGGTGACAGATACGTAAGCATCCTGTCCGATCACCTGCACCCATTCATTTCCATTGTGCATTCCGACGGATGTGGATAATACCAGCAGGACAATGCGACACACCACACGTCGATAGTTGCTACCGAGTGGCTCCAGGAACACTCTTCTGACTTTAGACACTTCCATTGGCAACCTAAATCACCAGACATGAACATTATTGAGCACATCTGGGATGCCTTGCAACGTGCTGTTCAGAAGAGATCTCCACCGCCTCGCACTCCTATGGATTTGTGGACTGCCCTGCAGGATTCGTGGTGTGAAATGCCTCCTGCATACCATCAGACATTAGTCGAGTCCATGCCACGTCGTCTTGCGGTACTTCTGCGTGCTTGCAGCGCCCTACACGATATTAGGAAGGTGTACCATTTGTTTTGGCTCTTCATTGTAGTTGGTGCCTTCAAGCAATAACGCACAAAGCACCAGTGGCACATCCAATATAATAAACACCTACGATGGAAATAAAATATCTTTCCTTAATGCTATATCGCACAATATGGCCTCTTCAAACATTTTTGTAACAATGTAAACTCCCAAACATAATATTCGGTAATTTCAGTGCAATGGTCGGCGCTTGTTTTTATTTACGTTTCTATGACAACAAAAATATGCACCTGTCACTAAACAAAAATAATGTTAACAAAATAAAGAAAAAATTAACATTCCTGGCATTAAAAATATAAACATCGACTTCTATATAACAAATAGTGTTGCATTTATATTTTGAAAAAAAAAGAGAACTAACCTGTGGATATCCTTAAATAAAAATAATGATTATTAAGTTAAATATATACATTAATCGGAATAACGTAGGTTAACAGTTTGTTAATGACGCACTGTTATTATGGAACTGAAAAATTTGCGAGTTGAATTCAGAACCAACTATATAACTCGTACGTTTATGTTACTTCCGCAATTTGCCCATGCCTTCTTTAACGCCTCCTGGGAGACCTTGAGCCAATAATAAAAATGCAACATAATTCATCGCCTTCAACTGTGACAGCAAGCAACCACCATTTTTTTTTATCTGTACTGTTGTACAAAAGACTGAGAAGTCCAGTCTAAAGGTCTTTGAACTGACTAATTTTTAAGATGTCTAGATATAATTCAAGAGATGTTTCGTTACTAGCCATGTGACTTATACCTATGTATGTGAGGGTCATAGGTCAAAAAGAGGTTTCCAGGAATAACGTGAGAACAATTATGCTTGGATGTTGTCTATGAAAGTTCGGGGCGCCTCGTAAGTGAGCCAGTGCAGACGTACCGGTTTAAAAATCGTGTTTAGTGCAGCTTAGTAAGCATTGGTTCAAACACAATTAAAGCTATATTGAGCTATGGCTGTTATCTTGAGGATGTCTGTACCAGATGCTTTCTATGAACATAATAGCCCTTATTTCTGAAGTTTATATATATATATATATTAATTTTTTGAAATGATATCTTCAAAATTGACATAAATTACAAAGTTCTTCTAAAAAATTTTCAATCAATAACATTTGTTGCAAACCCTCATCTTTAAAACCAAAATATTGAGAAAGTATTTCTCTACCATAAAATTCCTATTTTAAATTTTAAATATTTTTATTTCATGGCAGATAACTTTCTTAAATGAGTCATCTCACATTATCATAAGCAATGAATTTTATGTATACCTAATATTGCCTTTGCTGTAAGTTTAATATTTTTAAAGAATATTTTATATTATTTTCAGTTGATTAATTGGTAATTATATTAATGAAGTCAGTCTGTTGGTTCATAACTGTTATTTAATACTGCTAATTATCAAATCAAAACCATGCGACAGTTGGAGGCTGTTGACGTCCAAATGGACCAATAGTTCAACTTCCACGATATTACCAATGGTATAACTTCAAGGTTTCATCAAATAAATTTTTAAAAAGTAGAAGGGGGTGGGGGTGTTTCTAGTATATTTTGGGTGGGTGTATAAAAACAAAAGCACATGTCACTATTTGTTACTTAACTATGTGCATTGAAATATGGCATTGCCAAAATTATTGGGAACAATCAGTAACTTCGTAAGAAATATCATAATTTGTGACGAAGATTCAAATAAAAGACGTGTTTTATTTTTTAAATAAATTCTGAGAATTTTATAATACTTAGTAAAGTTACTTAAAACAACGCGAAAATTTATACCGATTATTGGTACAACACCCAAACTCATACATTAAATATATATTCAACAGCGACACAGTATTCAAGGAAAATTAAATTTTAAGTGTGGTGAGGTATTTCATCATTTTGAAGATAAAGGACAAATGAAACATATCCACTGATAACAATGGTGTATGGCACAGCCTTTCAGTAATTCTGAATGGTTAAAATCACATTGAATATTAGCTGACATTGCAGCCTTAACTCCGTTATAAGTCCGTATGCCTACAATTTATTCAGCCGTAAACAAACGTCTCAGATATAATTTTGCCTGATAACTTAAGTAAAGTACAACGATGTCTGCAACTTGGCTTGTCACGACGGAAATATATTCATGCTGACGGTGACGAGAGCATGACTTATGATATCACGTGCACGACAACATTATCTCTTATACCTACGTAACGTCGCTTAGTTGACAAACATAAGACAAAACCACGGCCGTCTGAGTATTACGACTACGGACACACACCTGCACGTTAATTGCGTTGCAGATGGTTTTGAAGTACACATTTGATAGTGAAGTTAGCGAACGTGTTGGTAATCTGGTTTCTTTGCAATTACAACATACATTCCATACCACTCCCAACAAAATTTTTGTAGTAAAAATATATAGCGTATTGTGCGGAGAAAAAAAATGTTAAGCTCTTAAACATAGTCAAATTGATTTACTCATACTGCTATATTGTGACAAACACCAAATAAAATTTAACTGCATTAAACTTTACAATTGTCTTCCTACAAAAAAATGAATTTATGGGACAGCTTTTCACTTTGATAATTTCCTGCAGGATACCAGATGTATGTATTGCACATGAAGGTGATGCAGATGATCTGCGTGTTAAAGTCGCACTTATCTCTCAATTCTGTGCATCAGTTGTTCGAAATGATTCAAGATAGGCGTCCTACCTGGAGCTGTTTAACGCGTTAAGTTACAGAAGTTAAAGAGCGGTAACGACGACACTGTCCAAGTGCATGAATTTCCCGTCGCCGCTACGCGTGAGGCTCCGAACTGGTGCGCAAAGTTTCTGTCGTACAAAACCTACGGTTGGTCTTTCATATGTCACCCTTTAAATTTTTTGGTGGGAAGTTTACTGCAAATTGCAATTCACGGCTTTAGCTAGATTAATATCGCTAAAATTCGCGTGAATATTTGAAGCTATAGCAGTCTAAAAATGCCATTCTTCGTCACAGTAAAATACTTGAAAACATGTTTTCAGTAAGCTGTATTCCACCCTAGTCAGGAATATTATTTCTTTTGTGTAGAAACTAATTTTGAACACGTGCAAATTTCGTTTTAAAAACTTATCTTTCAACCATGCCAAAATGCACTTCGGCGGCATTTATGTTAGTGCCGTAAAATCTTGCCGTTTTTAAAGGTGTAATTACCTAGATTACCATTTAACTTTTGTAACACTAGCATTTATGCTCATCAGATTTTAATTTNTTTTTAAAGGTGTAATTACCTAGATTACCATTTAACTTTTGTAACACTAGCATTTATGCTCATCAGATTTTAATTTTAAAAAATGGATATTTGCTGCAGTGAATGTTTTACAAATTGTGAACACTTGTATGTAATTTAAATTCAATATTTATTCAATAATTTATCTAGTCGATATAAAAATACGAAACTGTTCCACCTAATAATTTTCCATCAAACTTAACTCAACCCAAGGTAAAAAAAAATTCAATTACTCAAATCTTAAATGTTCCAATAAACTTTTTTAATGAAAATTATAAATACGGTTTTGGTAAAAACGATAATTTTAATACATTTTTAAAATAAAAATTACAAAATCAGTAGATAGGTTGGAGATTTCGGGCAAAATGGAAACTGCGAGAGAAGCTGAGACACCGGACGGCCACCATGTAGTTATTTTATCCGACCTCCATGTTGGATGTTGGTGACCCTGACCTAGACCTTGACAATGATCTCATGCCCATAACCTTAGATGACCTTAAACTCAAAAATTAAAAAAAGAAATACAACAAAGAAATTTTATAAACCACAAAATAACATTTTCAAAATTTTAGAAAGTTATTTAAAAAAATTGGTATATAAAGATGTATAAGCAGGGGGTTTGGAGTTTGATGACGGGTTAAGCGACTAAGCTCCTGACACGACCAAACCTCACCAGGTTGGCTGGTGTTCGTCTCTTCAGCCGCATTGGATGTCGGCGAACTTGACCTTTGACCATGACCCCAATAATTAACCTTAAGAAATTAAAAAAAAATTCAAAAATAAGGTTTTTCAAATTTGTTAAAACTCATTAAAAATGTATACAAAAATANAAAAAAAATTCAAAAATAAGGTTTTTCAAATTTGTTAAAACTCATTTAAAATGTATACAAAAATAAAAAAAATATTACAAAAAAAATGTTTAAATTTTTTTATTGAAAATTAATAAATAAACTTGACACCCTCCAATCAATAACATTGTATTAATATTCTCCGTCCCACCCCCAACACCAACTATCACACCCTCATTGCAATCATAAAAAATCAAGAAAAATCTAAAAAATCAAAACACTCTAAAAAATTAAAGAAACAATTTCATCGATAACTTTGACCACCATGTTGGTTGTTGTCGACATTGACATTGACCCCAATTACATTAAACTCGAAAATCGAGAAAATATCACCGTCCAGACAATTGTCCATTAGTTGCTAGTCACAACAAAGGGTCATATCGACTAACCATACTAGCCAACGACTGATTGCATCCAAGACTGATTACACCCTAGACAGACTCCCCCTAAGAATAACTCCACCCAAGACCGACTCCACTCAAGACCGACTCCACCCAAAACCAGCTCCACCCAAGACCAACTCCAGCCAAGACTGGTTTCTGACGATACTCACTGAACCCAAGACTACCTCCTGACGAGACAAATTCCTGCAAAACTGGTTAGACAAACCGACGAAACCAAGCGGCCATACCAGCCACCTTTACAAAAATACAATGACGGACAATCTCGAATAAAAGTCTCCTCTCGTAGCTAATATCTTCACACAAACTCTTAGCAATATTTTCGCATAATATTAGCTGACCATATCAAAGTGTCATACTAACTTACCAAGCCAACTTATCAGGCCAACTGACCAGGCCAACCAACAAGTTGCGACATATTCCTCAAAAATATTCCCTTAATTTCATTCCTTCGCCATATATAGAACTCAGTCGATTTTAAAATACCCGAATAAGGCATCATATTTTAGATCGAAGTATAGCCCTCCTCCTGCACACGCTAACATAAATTTTATCTAAAACAGACTCTCGCAATCGATTGTTTATACTCCTCAATTAATGTCTTTCATAGAAGCAGAAGGGACAGTACAATTAATTAAACTCACTTAACTGTGTATACATAAAATTTAATTTATGTACTTATTATATGTATTCCATCTTTCAAATTATTATGTACATTCTAAAGAGGATGGACAAAATAATATGAAAACATGACAAATATACAATATTTATTTATTAATAAGGGGTTGGGCCACCATTTGCTTTTAGAACTGCTGTAATTCTTCGCGGAATAGATTCGTAGAGTGTCTGAATAGTTTCCAACGGAATGTTGTCCCATTCTTGTACCAAAACATCCACCAATTGATTCAATGATGTTGGAGATGGAAATATGCTCCCCACTCTCTGCTCTAAAACTCCCCATAACGGTTCAATTATGTTGTGGTCTGGCAAGGGAAGATGTTTGATGACATTCTGATGCTCCTCAAACCAAGACTTAACCTTTTTGACTGTGTATGGGCGCATTATCATCTTGGAATATGGCAGAGTTTGACAGCAATATGCTAGTCATAGTAAGAACTTCATCATTGAGGATGTCGAGATATTCATTCGCAGTAATCCGACCAGTGATGTGAATGAGAGGACCAGCTGAATACCACGATATAGCCACCCACATCATAACGGAATCTCCCCCATGCTTGACTGTAGGAAGCAGGCAGTCCAGATCGTAGGCTTCTTTTGGGGTTCTCCATACATAAACCCGGCCGTTTGTAGGAAAAAAAGAAAACGATGATTCATCGGACCATACCACATTCTTCCAATCATCAAGTATCCAGGTTTTATGATCGTGGCACCACTTCTTTCGCAGCTTAGCGTTGGCTTCCGTTATAAAAGGTTTCTCAATTGCAGCCCTTCCATGAATGTTAGCTTTGTGGAGCTCCCGCCGTATTGTTTTTGTCGAAACAGTATTACTCAAGTGAGTGTTGAGTTCTGCTGTCACTTTTGCTGCGGTAGTTTTATGTTGTCTGGCCACAATTCTTTTTTATGTCCGTCGGTCTCTGTCAGTTAATTTTGGGTTCCGCCCACTATTCCTCTTCGCCGATGGTGTTTTACCGTGTTTTGTGTATGCTGTCATTACCGTGGATACTGTCGCTCGTGAAACGTTAAACAATGCAGCTGTTTTCGTCACAGACGCTCCCGCTAACCGAGCACCAACGATTTGCCCTCTTTCGAAGTCTGAGAGATCATACATTTCAAAGATCGCTTGTTTAAACCGTCGCAGAAACATAACCTACAAGACTTGGCACGTAAACTGTGCAATACATACGCGTCGCATTATTTACATGGAAGCAGTGTTACGCTAATATGCAACAAAATGTACTATATTGCATGGTGTTCATATTATTTTGTCCATCCCCTGTATCTAAACTTTTCTCAGATAGTTGCAGATCATGGATAGTAGCCAACGGTTTCATATGATATAACCTCGTTCCTTCAGTTCATCGATGATTGAAGATATCTCAATAATGCGCGAGAGATCGTCGTATTTTTGCAGTTCAATCAAATTTCTCAATCTATCAACAATCTTATTCGGGTGTTCGGAAAATATGTAATGAGTGTTCTTGACGCCTTCTGCCCTTTTCACACCACTTATCGAAGGAAACTCGTAGGTGAAAAGTGAGGGGAACGTCGAGAGAATCATCATCCTTCTCATCAGATACTTCATCATCACTGTCGTCATAGTTATTATCATCCATGCTCTTTTCACGATCGTCTTCACCTCCTGTTTCATCCTCAAAATCAAGTTTACTTTTCTTTGTAGAAGTTGCGTGGTCATAATCAGTATCGAAAGCCGATGACCGTTTATTAACTTCATAAATTTCATGCGAAAGTCTTGAAAGTGTATATTTCGTGCAAACCGACTGTACTACACTCATTCCGTCTTTATCACTAACTGGCTCATCATAATCGCCTGTCAAATCACTACCCACCGATGCGGCAGGGGGTATTGGCAACATCACTTGCTGGCTCTCAAAAGACGAATCCTTGCTGCATAAACTGTGTGTGGCCTTTGCTGTAATGCTTCATCGGGCCAAAAGGACTCTTCGTACAGGCGGTTATCTTATGTCGTAGAGCATAGCACAATTTTTTCTATCCTATTAATATACTATGTTAGCTGGTCACTTAACACAGCTGTCTTCAATAGCTCACTGCCTGGCCGTTTGAACCGTTCGTCATTCAAGCACTCGTCAATGACTGTCTCGGCCGATTCACCTTTGTCCTTCCGATTCACAAAATAGGACCCTACTTGTGCACCACTGCTGCCCTAATACTCAAGTGCTGCCATATATAATCATATCCTCTAATTAAAATTAAAGAAAAGGACAAATTGCATAACATAAATAAAAATTACATACAATATTAAATTAACATATATCTTTCGCAGTCCCACTAAATTTCATTAAAAAAATATGCATACATATTCAAATATTTTCGAAACTCCATATTTATAAAGAATGTGATGGACATCTCCATCATACTTTAATAAGTTTCACTGTAAGCTTAAAAATTTTACTTCGGCAATAGCAAAAATCAATAAGATTAGCAATACCAAGTAGTGTTTTCAAAGTAAGAATTCAAGTAAGGATTTTACTTGTTTGTATGAATCTCGAAGGAATTGTCAAATAAACAATGAGAAAACTCCAAAAATAAAATACATAAACTAGATAATTCATAGGCTGATTTCAATAGTGTTCAATTAACAGTTAGCATTCCATAGTTGTGTGACATGTTACATGTGCATTGTGCAGTGTCGCCGCCTGCTGAGCTGTCGCCACGAGGTCTGCAGCTCGTCAGCAAGAAAAGAGGCAGTGAAGGGCACGTCTCTAGTTTTGGAAGACTTGAACCCACATGCCCAGTATATGGTTACTGTGACGGCAGTCTTAGACGAGGCTGGACCAGCAACAACTATTTTTGCAGCGACTAACCATTCCGGTACAGTACACTGGTGTCACAAAACTTAACCACATAACTTTATATTAAATTCAAGTAGTGGATTTAGCATGACAGAAATGTGTACTGTACTTACAGTCATTGATCTTCAATACAACAACGATCGTGGCTCTCGTGACTACATATGTGACATTTTACATAATATAATTCGCACCACCTAGGCTGTAGAAAACTTCGCCGTGGGGCAACTAATAACCACTGCACTTAAAACATAAATTATAAATGAGATGTAATGTAATGCCAAATATAAATCAAAACTGTATTACTAGACAGTTTAATTATAATATTGGAGGATTAAGAAACAAAAAAGTATCTTTCTGGCAACGGAATTTAAACGAAAGATTTTATTTTTTAAAGCAATGGTACGATTTTTATTCTCTTCCTATAGCGCAATAACGTGGTAACGTGCATCAAATCTGAGATAAAATGTTACTGAGTTAATGATTACAATCATAAATACAGACGTCGTAAGAAACTAACTCACAACTCTCTTTACATTTCAAAAACATTTCATTTGTTACGCGGAATCATATCACCTGTGTTTCGAAAAGTATCTGTAATCATTCTGCAATGTTTCAGATAAGTATATATGTTCTATATTAGAAAGGGATCATTAAAATCCTAACACAATCAATTCAGTGTTTAGTTTCGGCAATGATTCAAAGTTGTGAGATTGAAGTGATTTAGTCATGTTTCGGAATGTATCAGTAATGTATCTCAAAAAAGTGTCTTTAATACTGACCTGTAAAAATTGAGTTTTTTATAGCATTGTTTCATTGTTTCCACGTTAAAACGTTTAAACCACAGTAAAAATATATCATTATTATTTCAGCAATATTTCAGATTATAGGCATTAAATACTCTCCCCTTTCAGAAAAAGTCAGTGAAAATGGTTATTTCATTCTACTAATATCGAACACTCCAGAGAAATTTGTTGACTAGGGAAGAAAAAATTTTATTTAGGTAAACTTGTATTTCTCAAACATGTCCGAAATGTGATATGCTGTATTGAATAGTTTTTGTGCCGTGAGGCTAGTTATCTTCCTGGAGATTATATATATACAACATATATTTAACTATCAATGATTTTAATGTGAGGGCACTGATCAAATAATTTCAGTAGTTTATGGATTACGAACATGAACTACTCTCAATAATTCTATAATAAATTTACTACAATACTACACTCTTTTTTTTCTTATGCGTAAGAAAGTGTTGTGCCCGATGAACCCGTGTAGCTGTAGTGCAGTACCCTTCCGACCGGAGGTACTTATGGGTGCCGTTCGAGTTGTGTAGGTGAAGATGGTGTGGGCTGCTGGGCGATGAAAATAATTTGATGAAAGGAGAGCGTACCGGCAGTTGGTGTTCCGGCACGCGTGAAGCGGAAAAGAAAAGTGGGCAAAGTGTAAGGGTAGAGTGTAAGAGAAGTGGGGGCGAAAACAAAGTTGGTGATGTGGGGGAATGTGTGTAGATGAAAGGAAGGAGGGGAGCAGTGTTACGTCAGCCTTGCCCGGGGCCATCGTCATCTGGCGTCTTCTTCCTCGGAGTCCTCGTTGGTGTCCCTCCAGATATGTTGAATGGAGAGAAGCAGCCGGCGAGGAAAGGCGGTGGGGGAAATGGGGGTGTCTAATTGACGGATGACAGGGTTGGTGAGATGACGGGCGCAAGAGCGGGAAAAGCCTCCAGTGAGGGTGGTGAGAACCTGGTTGTGGTGAACAGGGAGGGGGAGACAAAGGATGAGGCGAAGAGAGCAGAATAAAATGTGGGTGGCGGGAGGGGTGTGAATGTGGGTGGTGGCATGAGACAAAGTGGGGGAGGCATACGTAATGAGGGAGACAATGAAGGTACGTAAGACTGCGAGGCGGATATCGGGGGAGGATCCGGAGGTGGAGTGGAGAACAGGAGCGAGGTGAATCACGGCGTTGGGGCCTTTGGTGGTGATGGAGTCGATGTGGGGAATGAAATTGAAATGGGAGTCGAGGAGGTCCCCCAGGTACCTGAGGGTGGGAAACCAAGGAATAGGGGTGATGGAGTGTTGTGGGGGATGGG
>NQII01000990.1:0-72898 GCA_002778355.1 Clitarchus hookeri | reverse complement strand
GGGGGTGGGAGTGGGTTTACGTGTTACGTAGTCAATAATTAGCTTTGGGTTTATCGGCTATATAAGAAATGAAATACAGAGGTAGGGGTTCAGTCATCTACTGATCGTCGTACCAGGGAGTGGCTGTGCTTTGCCATTTTTACGAGAATTGCACCTTTAAGGTTACACACGTTCAACTTGGTTTTTACCTTAGGCATGTAATTTTTTCCTCTTTTTTTTACGATTTTGTAGTTTTTTCTTGATTTTCCTACTTTAAGGTTATTGGGGTTAAGATTATGGTCACCAACATCCAACATCGCGGTTGCAGTCAGTAATGTGATGTGTCCGTCAGTTTTTACGAGTATCTTTCGAGTTTTTTTGCATTTTCCCCCAATTTTTAGAGTTCAAAGTTATAGGGGTCAAGGTCAAGGTCACCAAAATTCAAAATGTGGGTAGGAGTCAGTGACATAATATGTTTGTCGATTTTATGAATTTATTAGAATGTTTGCAATTTTTTCTAAATTTTTTGTTTTCGTGGTTATTCTGGTCAAGGTCAAGGTCACCAGCATCCAACCTGCATATCTGAGTCAGTGAAATTATATGCTCTTAAATTTTTACGAGTTTGTTTCGATTGGTTGCAATTTTTTCTCAATTTTTGAGTTCAAGGTCATTTTGTCCTTGGCAATATTCTCAATAACCAACATTGTGGCCGGAGTCTTCGTAATTTTTTTCCTCAATTTATAGAAATATTTTTTAAATTTTTGCAACTTTTATCGATTTTTTAATTATTGGTGGAAGAGTAGCTGATGGGTAGGGGTGGTTGGTTAGGTTTATGGGGTCGAGCATTGTTAGAGTGGAATAACATTATATATTCTACAATTTTTATAATTTTTTTAACCTTTTTACAATTTTTCTAGATTTTTGAAGATTGGAAGGGATGTTGTGAAGGGTGGAGGTGTTGGTTAAAGAGGTCAGGTGAGCGGAAGGGGAGGTGAGGGAACATTATATTGTTATAATTTCTCAAATTTAGTGGGCTAAACCACGCTCGTTAAGCGATGGAGGTCTTAATTAAACCTAGAGTTTATTATAATTTTCTTAATTATTTACAATAATTACAAAGAAAAATACTTTCATTTTAATATCTCGCAATAAAATAGACATCTCTTGCTATTTACAATTTAATCAATTATATAAGCAGAAGTTACAATTATCTAATAGGAATTAATATAATTAAATAACAAAAATTAATACAAATAAAATGTGTATCAAAACTATTGAATTATTTTATAAATTGTGTCTATATTTGACAGTTCTAATATTTACAATAATGTCCGTATCACATGTTCATACAGTCCCACCTTATTGTAGCCCAGATACCACCAGTCCACAATGTTCTAGGGTACTCCTAGCGCCTTCGTGCAAAGTAGCCTTCACTAATATGGTTTAACTCCCTCTCATCTATTCCCACCACAAATACCTCGTCCGCCGTCGTCTCGCTATATCCCGTCGTCTTCCGTCCTCCTCACCGATGTCCCTCGCAGCACCAGACGTCGCTCGGTCACCGCTTTCAGCCAATTGGCTTCCTCAAAATGTCTCCCGTCCCTACAACTGCGGCTGTATTTATAGTGTCGTAAGCGGTCAGCCAAAAATTTCTCTAAATGCCGCGTTTCGCCGAGTGTCCTAGTTCCCATAATATTCTTGAGCATCCTCCCAAGTCATAGGCTTCTCCAGCAGGTGGAAGGAAGAGCTGTGACGCCATCAAGGTTAGCTGTCAATCATTTCCGGCCACCAGCGACGGAACCGCGAGCAGGTGTACCTGGAGAGAAAAGTGAGTCGAGGGTGGTCACTCCCCCCCCCCTTCCCGGAACCGAATCCCCCCACAGTGCTCATGCCTCGTGCGTCAGTCGGTACATCGCAATATGTTCCACGAGTTTTAGAATTAATCTTCTGATTTTTAGCGAATACTCTCAAATTGTTATGAATTAATGGATGGTGGCAAGGGGAGAGGTGTGTTGGTTAAGGTGGTGGGGGGTGTGTGGAAGGGAAGGGCATGGTAACATTATATGTTCTCGATCTTTAGGATAAATTTTTCGATTTTCTTCTATTTTTCTCTATTTTATAATAATTTGGGTTTCTTCCATTACTGTTAAATAAAAAATTTGTCAGTGAGGTCAGTCTTCGCTGCGACGTAGAAAAGCGAAGTTTTCTTTTTTGTCAAGTGAAAATTCTGACAAGCTTTTTTCACTCAAGCGGTTCATTACTGGGATTAAGGGGAACTTTTGGAACATATCACTTACATTCTCGAAAAGTAATATCATTTATGAATTTCGAAACACACGTGATATCCAGAAACATATACGCAATTTGCAGATTTCCACTTTTATCCTTTATATGTGATGATGCAAAGTGTGGTGGAGATGAGTCCTGGTGCTTCCTGTGTGAAAGGCAATATCTCACTGTCCTTGTTACAGCTCCCTCCTGTCGCCACACTTATTATGGCGAAGTTTAGCTTTTGGACATAACTTGCAACAGTGATTACCCCAAATCAAACAATTCGCTTCCACACTCGTGCATTGTCAGTTGCCACATGCCTCAATATTGAATTACACTCTTACTGAGAGAAATGTAAAATATGACAGTTGAAATTCACTTCTTATATAATCGCACAGAATATTGGATTAAACAGGACGTGAATGGATGTGGGTATTAGTCGAAAACTGAATAATGCAACGAAATTTCAGTAAATAATCAGGCATAAATTATTGTAAGTATTTAATATGTTTTATAGTCGAGAGTAGATCAAATAGATGTCGCAAGAACATTAAATATTTTTTCCCCTTTACAACAAATTATTGGTCATACAAAATATATAGTTTCAAAACATGCGAAACGTTAATAATTTTCTTAACATGCGTCTCAATCCATGTTAAAAGATAACTTGTGGCAGACTGAGAATAGTTTATGTATTTAAAAATCTTTGGTATTACTCTTGTATGATTTTATAAGGTTGTATTACCATTTAGTGTTTTGAATTTTATTTCTTTACTCTCTATTTTATAATTTGCGTATTCTGGATCCCATATAATAAATATTTCTTACAATATATTTTGTTACCTACTTCAAATGGACTTAAAAAAAGATAATATAATGTTTTAAATATTATTGTCTATCTCAAGAGCTATAAATAAATTTTGTAAATGTGTCTGAGTAAGAAAATACGCATTAAATGTTAGGTATTTTACGCCCCAAAAGTGTTTATTATTATCTTGTGTGTTTTAAATGTGCATCAAAATTTAATTTGTATATACTTATTGGCAAATATTTTATAATAAAAAAATTTGCAGATATCCTTACACCAATTATATAAGCAGATATCCTAGAAAGAGAATGGAGAATAAAGAAAGGGCAGACATTTCACTTCATTTGCTGTGAGTCTTGTGATTTCCTGGAGTGTGATGGTATGAGACTGTAATGTGTAATTTTCGCAATACCATACAGTGCCCCGATATGTAGCAACTAACAAATAAAACCAGCAATATCCACTGTGTTGTTGAAATGTGTAGCAGAAGTAGTAGTTGTAGTTTGCTAATATGATGTGTGGTGGTTATAGTGCCATCAATTGCCCCAGAGTCCAGTCCTCATCCCGTGTCGCAGCTCACCAACACCAGCTTCACTCTTCAGTGGAACCCGCCCAGTGACTGCAACGGTTTCAACAGTTACCTGCACGGCTACCGCTACGAGCTGCGTCTTGGCTCTTCCACTGTACTTGAAGGTCGCACGGAGCAAACTATTGTCACGTTTTCAGATCTGGAGCCTCACAGCGAGTACGAGGCCAGGGTATTCCTATTCACTTCTGCTGGCTGGAACTCAGATATCTTCCTGTTGCAATTCGCCACCACCAGAGCCACAGGCAAGTACCATTGCTCCCAACCCTCTTCTGTACTCCTTACAGATGACAGACAGACGGCGTTTTCTTATTTGCTTAATTTATCTTTACATCTTGTCACCCACTTGATTCATGTTCATGATTTTATTATATGTAATTTTATAAAATCTTACAATTTTCAGTATTTAAAAGTTTACAAGTAATTGCTATAAGTGATGTATAAGAAATTGCATAACAAATCACCTTAATTGATACGACAATATTGTTTCTACAAAAAAATTTAGAGACATCTTACTTACTTTAAAAACTAAATGTATGTTAATGCTATCCCTGTTTGTGCAAGTAGTCATTAAAAGTACTATTGAGGTTTAGTTTTTTTTAAATGGCATATAACTTAATTTATGTATCAATATACGTGGCAATTTCTCATTTCACGGCAATTTTCCTCTTCGAAAAACTGTTCAAAAATTTTCACATAAAAAATACTTAAAACTGAAGTTAGAGAAACTCATAAGGAGAAACCCTTGTGGCAAAATCAGTTTTTCATGAAATGGTGTTCTGTGAGCTACTGTGAAATGTAATGTCCGCAACCTAAACAAAGTTTTGTGGTTGGCAACCCGATCTAACTAAAACTCTTAAACAAAATGGTATATAGTAATTGATTAAGCTTAATATTGTTCCTAATTTTAAGTACAGAATTTTAGACATAATATATATTACTTAATTTTTGTGGCCCTCCAATAAACCGAAAATTTGTTGAACTGACTATTATAGTATGTATTGCAGACTCTGTTTCTGAGTATGTGGGTAAAGTGGTAGTGTTTTCTAAATAACGTTGACAATTTTTTTTTCTAAACTAGGAAAGATANTCAATATACGTGGCAATTTCTCATTTCACGGCAATTTTCCTCTTCGAAAAACTGTTCAAAAATTTTCACATAAAAAATACTTAAAACTGAAGTTAGAGAAACTCATAAGGAGAAACCCTTGTGGCAAAATCAGTTTTTCATGAAATGGTGTTCTGTGAGCTACTGTGAAATGTAATGTCCGCAACCTAAACAAAGTTTTGTGGTTGGCAACCCGATCTAACTAAAACTCTTAAACAAAATGGTATATAGTAATTGATTAAGCTTAATATTGTTCCTAATTTTAAGTACAGAATTTTAGACATAATATATATTACTTAATTTTTGTGGCCCTCCAATAAACCGAATATTTGTTGAACTGACTATTATAGTATGTATTGCAGACTCTGTTTCTGAGTATGTGGGTAAAGTGGTAGTGTTTTCTAAATAACGTTGACAATTTTTTTTTCTAAACTAGGAAAGATAGTAAGTACAAAAACGTAATGTTAGTAGTGAATTGTCCAACCGCAAATATTTTTTGAATATGAATACACTGGTTCGAATTATCAATAGTTTGTTTTTTAATTTTTATAAAATTAAAAATATTTTTATCAATATTTTTTTTAGTGACATAGATATGTTTGGAGCTATTTAAGGATTTTTCACTTACCCCCTGTGTTAATTGCTGCAGCTTTCTTATACGTTTTCACTCAAAACAAACTTCTCAGCTTAATTTTCAATACACTTATACTTTGAGTTTTATCAAATTCACAAGAACCATTTCCGAGAAGGCGGAGGAAACGCATGCAGAAAGTTGGGTCTTTGGAAATGTTTTTCAAGAGAAACTGGGATTGTCCCTTGACACTAGACTTGTTGAAAACTGGCAAAATAATGCTTGTTCTGTATAATGGGCTATATGAGAATGTATAAATATCAGGCAATCATTAATCTATTAATGTCCAAGGAGTGCTACAGAACAAGAAGATTATTTGTGCCATAATGAGATACGATTGCTTCAGAACACAGCAGATGGCTTTTTATGGATTTGAGAGCAAAGGCCAGGAATGAGCAGGTTTACTATATACAGATGTTAGTATCAAGTGAGACCTTATAGCTACACTGAAAATAAAATAAATGTAAATTTACACATACAAATTTTTCGTAATTTTACATTTTGTATATATAATTAGTAAAAACCACTAGAGTAGTGTAATTTTACACAACTGTTCTTAAGAAGAGAGTACTACAAATCTTTGGTAAAAATACATGAATGTATGGCTTCTTAAAAATAATGTTGGTGTTAATTTACACCTTTTAAAGTATGTGTAAAAACTCCCTTAATCCCTGTATTAAAACCTTAAATTGTTTATTTTTACTGCTACATGATCGTCGTATAACAACTCAAAGTCAGTGTAGTTGTACATCTTCCATAGTATAATTTTACAATGACAGTGTGTGTATAAATTTTCGTCACATTCTGGAGTATAAGTGAGCGTATATTTACACACACATTTTCGGTAATTCTAGAACTTTGTATGTAATTTGCTAAAACGTGTACACTATGTTTAATTTTACACTTATGTTCCTTGGAATTCAAAGGTATGTATTTGTGTAAAACTTGCAATCAGGCGGTAGGGAGTAGAACTACTTCGTACTACATTTGTGTGTTCAAAACGGTAACCTAACTCCCACTGATGGAATATGCTTGCTGTTTGCATTTAACTACATATTCGGTATCTGAAGTCAAACAATTTTCTATAACTCTGTTTAACTATCAAGTTACAGAAATGAGTACAATAACGGTAAGATCGTAAAACTACACATACTTTTTAAGAGAATTACCATAGTGCAGTTTTAAAATAACCTATACTAATAGTAAAATTACTTGGTAAAACAGTGAAAGATAATAAGATATGGTAGATTTACAATGACAGCGAATGTGTGATTTATTTTTGTTTAAGTGAAAAAAGACATACACACTTGCGATGTCTGTAAATGTACTTGCCATGGAGAAAAAAGGCACTAATGCTACACTAACCTCAGTGGAAACACTGTAAAATTACATTATTTTTTTCAATGTAGATGCCCGCGAGGTTCACTCCATTTACTATTGCCCAAAATCTGTCCGACTAGTTTGGGNATAGTAAAATTACTTGGTAAAACAGTGAAAGATAATAAGATATGGTAGATTTACAATGACAGCGAATGTGTGATTTTATTTTTGTTTAAGTGAAAAAAGACATACACACTTGCGATGTCTGTAAATGTACTTGCCATGGAGAAAAAAGGCACTAATGCTACACTAACCTCAATGGAAACACTGTAAAATTACGTTATTTTTTTCAATGTAGATGCCCGCGAGGTTCACTCCATTTACTATTGCCCAAAATCTGTCCGACTAGTTTGGGNGTTATTTTTTTCAATGTAGATGCCCGCGAGGTTCACTCCATTTACTATTGCCCAAAATCTGTCCGACTAGTTTGGGACAGAAAACAACGAACATATATGTATAGGGTAAATTGAGACACTGTCTTTATTTACAGATGAGTCCAGTTTCAGTATTCGCAATGATTCCAGTGTGTTAAGAGACAGCAAAAATAAATGGAAAGAGTTCCTCTATTTACAGGATGTAACTAAATTAGCACTACAAACTTGGCTGCGGGTTGATCACGAAAAAAAAAGAAAATATATGTATGACTTACAGTCTAAAGTTAATCCTAAGGTCAATACACGTCTTTGAAGTTCGACCTGAACACTCGTTTATTACAAATATTGGGGATTTTTTTAACGAAACACTGAGTGTCTGGATAATGTGTTATGGAACAAAAATCTGTAAAGACTACAACACCTGTCATCAAAATATTTAATGGAAATAATCCTGGTAACTATCCTTATTTCGACTTAATCTACAAGACGCTTTAGCGTACTTGTGCTTTCAAATATTCCCTATTAACCCGCATGTCACAATTAGTTTTACACGTTATTCGGATACTTAGTGTTCTACCTCCAGTAGTTGTACTAACATTAACGTCTAAATTCAAAAATATGTATTGCCATTAGGTTAACTTAAGAGCATAAGTCATGTATGTGTTATCGCCGTATTTTTTTGTGATTAACTTGCACTCGAAGTTTGTCGATCTAATTTAGAAAAATCCTAATAACATCTTTGGATATTACCGTTACAGAGGTTTGTGGTATCTTGATCACGGGTGGCATGATATTGGACTTATACACCCCTTCGTCAGTTTTTTTATGGCTTTATAACTATCCCAGTGTGTGTGTTCATATATATATATATATATATGTGTGTTTTTTTCTAACATAACTATTTAGGTTATTATTAATGCAATGGAATGGATTCAAATTCCCCCTTAATGGATGACAATGTTCATCCATATCAGGCAGTATTGCTAGACGATTGTCTGTAAACTGACGATGTAACATGTTTCGACTGGCCAGTCATATCCTCTGAACTTAAGCTTATCAAGCATACTTAGGACATACACAGGCTTCATATTGCGAGATGGCCGGTACGATCACGAACCATTCAGGAACTTCAGGTAGCTATGATGAAGTAATAACGATCTGCAACCTAAGACATGCTCGACAATACTGTTATCAGACTGAGAGTCCGTTGTAATGGATGTGATACTGATTCCTAACCTTATTGTATCAGATCGATGGAGTGGGATTCATCATATCGGAGGTCAAACAGTCTATTATTTCCAGAGAGACTTTTACTACACGTTGGGCAAATATCTGTTACGACTATCTTTCGATTTGTTATTTAAAAATGTATAACGTTGATATAAATACACAATTTTATATGCGCATTAATTTCTGCATTCTATTCAGACAGAACTAGAACTTTAATTAATGCCTCTTATTTATATATTTCCTAATTTAGTTGGTTTATGCATACCCTACGACAGCAAGTCTAAATATATTTTTACTCTTTTTAAATATTACAGGCAAGGTATTCAGGCTGAATGTGTGACAAACATTTATTCAATTAAAACTAGATTTTTTNTCTTTTTAAATATTACAGGCAAGGTATTCAGGCTGAATGTGTGACAAACATTTATTCAATTAAAACTAGATTTTTTTATGGTATCTGCTAATTGAAATATTAAAGATGTTTCAAAACATATGGCGACTATTTGCTCAACACTTAATNTTTTTTTATGGTATCTGCTAATTGAAATATTAAAGATGTTTCAAAACATATGGCGACTATTTGCTCAACACTTAATATTAATACACCATTACACATTGAAAATAGCACATACAGAAGGATGTATCAGATGGTACAGAAACTTTACAGAGGTTGTGATAGAGATGAGTAATACACATGATCACAAAAACACAGCAACAATACAATTACAGTAGTTAGATAATGCCGGTTCAAAAACAGCGTCGTGAGTGGGACACCAGGACACCAAATCTTGGTAAGAAAACCGTAAACATCATGCTCTTGCATTCCACTTCTACGGCGGCCATATTAGCAGCCAGTACGAAAACTATCTGGTCTCACATTCTAATGCAATAGTGGCCATTGTGTATTCTAAATTTTTCCACATTTATTTTCAAATGTTTTAATTTTTTTTTCAAACATTCCATGGCGGCCATTTTGTTTTCAATGGTAGCCTCTGGCTGTGTCCCTAATAAAACGTCTGTACTTTATGAAATAGCCTCAGGCGTGTCCCTAGCTCTATGCCCCCTACCAACTAAATAGACTGAGGCTCTGAGTTCAAATAGCCTGAGGCTACGGGACTTTGCGAGTTGTCTTGGCATTTAAACGGGGGCCGCGGTGAATAGCGAGGGGTGCTGTGGTGGTGGAGTGGATAGATGCAGCCTCAGGCATGTCCCTACAGCAATGCCCGCCACGACACCATGACATAGACCCAGGCTACAGGATGTCACAGTGAAGTGGTGGATAGATAACTCGCCTCTTGGGGGCCATGGTGGAGCAGTGGATATATGCAATGCTAAACTTCACGCTCTCGCATTCAATAGCAAGGGGTGCCGCGGTGCCAGAGTGGATAGAAGAAGCCATGGCATGTCCCTACAGCAATGCCTGCCACGACGCCATGACGTAGCCCCAGGCTACAGGGTTTCGCGGTGAAGTGGTGGATAAACAACTTGCTTCTTGGGGCCGCGGTGGAGTAGTGGATGGACGACAAGTAAAGTTCATGCTCTCGCATTCAATAGCGAGGGGTGCCACGGTGGGGGAGTGGATAGATGCAGCCTCAGGCGTGTCCATACAGCAACGCCCGCCACGATGCTATGACATAGCCCCAGGCTACACGGTGCCCTGGTGGTGTAGTGGAAAGAATACTCGCTTCTTCGGGACCGCGATGGTACAGTGGATAGATGCCATGCTAAACTTCACGCTCTCGCATTCAATAGCGAGGGGTGCCGCAGTGGAGCGGTATATAGACATAGCCTCAAGCTTGTCCCTACCACGACACCACGACTTCATGACATAGCCCGAGGCTTCGCATGATTTTCGGAAATACACAGTGAAATTCCTTTTTAGCATCAACATCCATAGCCCCAGGTGCTGCATGATATTTCGATATGTATTTAAAATTTTATATTTTTCTGTTGCATTGCCTCAGGCTCTGCAGATGTCACCCGAGAAATTCTTTTTAAACGACAACAACCATAGCCCCAGGCGATGCGTGATATTTCTAAATCTATTGAAAGAGTTCCATTGAGACTGTGGGGCTGCGATGGTGCGGTGGATAGGCGACCCACTGCCTCAGGCGGTGCGGGGACTTGTGCTAGCATTTTGATGGTAGCCAAGGTGATGCAGTGGATAGACGACATGTCAAACACCATGCTCTTACATTCCATTGCTCACTCCCCACAATATGGGGAGTGACTCATTTTTGGGCAATGAAGGATTGAGGGGTTTTCTCCGAGTCTTCCCAAAAAGCTACCACAATACCCCGACTCCAAATTTGTCGATGATACCTCAATGTGGGGCAGTTTCTCCTTTTTGGGCAATGAAGATTTGAAGATTTTCATTCTCTTGCATTCCATGCTAGGGGGTTTTCTCCGAGTCTTCCCAAATCTCTGTCACGACACCCCCAACTGGTCCCTGCGTCGTGTTCTTGCATTCCATGCTAAGGCTGTGCAGGGGCTGAAATTGCTCATGACCCCAAAAGATGGAGGAGTGACACCTTTTTTGGCAATGAGGGATTGAGGGCTTTTCTCCGAGTCTACCAAAATCCCTGCCACGATGCTTCGACTGGTCCCTGATTCATGCTCTTGCATTTCATGCTAGAGGGTTTTCTCAGAGTCTTCCCAAATTCGATTATAATTTAATTCCTTCCAACTATATCGTATACTTCATGCTCATGCATTCCGTNCAACTATATCGTATACTTCATGCTCATGCATTCCGTGCCTCCCTACAGCGAATCCACCTCCCTAGGGGCAGCGATAGCATGGTGGATAGACGACTCACTTCCTGGGGACCGCGGTGCTGTGGCAGATTGACGACTCCTTTAACACACACATACACACATGCACAATCACGTCCATGTACACATATGCACACACACATAGTTCCACAATTATGTGGCGCGCCACATCACCCGAATTCAAAGATTCAAGCAGAACATAAGTATCGCGATTTAAACAATTTGCATATCAGTTCAATGGAGATTGTGACACAGACCACCATGCTTCCTGTCCGCATCAGTGATGTCGACAACGGCAACGATAAAACTAACATCTTCAGATCATGTCATGGAAAGCTACTACCTAGCACCGTATGGGGTATTATAGCAGGACCGAGCAACTGTGGCAATACATGTGTGCTTCTCANGGAAAGCTACTACCTAGCACCGTATGGGGTATTATAGCAGGACCGAGCAACTGTGGCAATACATGTGTGCTTCTCAGCCTTCTGGAGGATCCCATCGGTCTTCGGTTCAAGAACGTTTACCTATACTCAAAATAACTACAACAGCCAAATTACTTATGCCTATCACAAATACTACAAGCCGTGGACGGACTTCGAAAAACAACATGTGTTAATGTGGGAGCCCACCTGTAGCCTGTGGCTATGTCATGAAGTCAGGGCATTGTCGCAGGGACACGTCTGAGGCTATGTCTATCCACCACCCCATTGCGGTCCCAAGAAGCGAGTAGTCTATCCGCCCCAACACAACTGTAGGCCCCTATAATGCGAGTAGTCTATCCACCACATCACCACAGCCTCTAAGATGCTAGTCGTCTACCCGCCACACCGCCATGGTCTCCAAGAAGCGAGACATCTAACACCCACATCACCATGGCTCAAGGAAGCGAGTCGTCTATCCACCACATCACTGCCGCTTCCAATAAGCGAGTCGTATAGAGGAAATTAGCATTGTCACGTAGAATCTGTTTAGGCATGCATGAATAAGTTTGACATAGGCATGCATGAATAGATTTGACAAAAGCATGCGTGAATAAGTTTGAAATAGGTTAATCGAATTCACTGCTACATGATGTCCCTTGCTGAAATATTACTGCATTTTCTCCTGTTTCTCACATGCTACTTCGTTGCCGCAGTTACTCGGTCCTGCAATTATACCCCGTACGGTGCTAGGTAGTAGCTTTCCATGATGTAATCTGAAGACGTTGGGTTTATCGTTGCCGTCGTCGACATCACTGATGCGGACAGGAAGTGTGGTGGTCTGTGTCACGATCTCCATTGAACTGATATGCAAATTGGTTAAACTGCTATACTTATGTTAGTCTTGAACGTCCGAGTTCGGGTCTTGTGGCCAGCCTCATAGTTGTCGAACTGTGTGTGTGTGCGTTTGTGTGCATGGACATGTGCGCGTGTGCATGTGCATGGATGTGTGTGTGCATGTGTTGAGTTAGTGTGTGTGTTAAAGGAGTTGTCTATTTTCCACACCACCGTGGCCCCCAGGGAGGTGGAGTCCCTGTATGGAGCCACGGAATGAGTGAGCATGAATTATATGTTCTAGTGTGAAGGAATTAAATGATAATCGAATTTGGGAAGACTCTGAGAAAATTTGGGAAGACTCGGAGAAAACCCTCTAGCATGGAATGCAAGAGCATGAAGCAGGGACCAGTCGAGGCATCGTGGCAGGGATTTGAGTAGACTCGGAGAAAACTCCTCAATCCCTCATTGCCCAAAAAGGAGTCACTTCTCCATATTGTGAGGTCATGAGCAATGGCATGTAAGAGCATGGTGGTTGACATGTCGTCTATCCACTGCTAGAACCGCGGCCCCAAAAAGCGAGTGGTCTATTCACCACTTCACCTCGACACCCTGTAGCCTGGGGCTATGTCATGGCATCGTGGCAGGCATTGCTTTAGGGACACGCCTGAGGCTGCATCTATCCACTTCGCCACCGCAGCACCCCTCGCTATGGAATGCGAGAGCATGAACTTTAACATGTCGTCTATCCACTGCGTCACCGCGGCCCCCGTTTAAATGCCAAGAAAACTCGCAAAGTCCCGTAGCCTCATGCTATTTGAACTCAGAGCCTCGAACTATTTAATGGGGAGGGGGCATAATACTATGGACACGCCTAAGGCTATTTCATAGTCTGGGCATTGTCTTCGGGACACAGCCTGAGGCTATGAAGGAAAACAAAATTTCCGCCATAAAATGTTTGAGAAAAAAAAATTAAAACTTTCGAAAAAAGTTAGGAAATAATTGAAAACAATTTTGAAAATTTTTGAAAACAAAATGGCCGCCGTCGCAATGGAATGCGAGAGCAGGTCGTTTTCTTACTGGCTGCCAAGTTGGCCGCCATAGAAGTGGAATGCAAGAGTATGATGTTTATGGTTTTCTTACCAAGCTTTGGTACACCGGTGTTGCACGCATGACGCTGTTTTTGAACCGGCAATATATAACTACTAATTACATATATATATATATATCTATGCTACGCAGTCCTGTCATTTTCAAAAGTGCGTCACGCCCTTCATTGTACTGTATTATATGCTGCAACAGTCTGGCATGAAGTCCAGTAGACGCCATATGTTTTCCTGTGGCACATGGGCCCACACTGGTTGGACAGTGTGCTCTAAATCCCGGATACTGTAGCACGGCTGCAGCGGGTTTTTCAACTACTCCCGCACATGCTTGGGTGGGGGAAATATTAGGAGTAGTTTTTGGTAGTATTTGGACATTATGGAGGCAGTCCTGAGTGACCCATGTCATGTGCAGTCAAGTATTTTGCTGCTGACATATCACACCTGGAATCTCGGGCAGAAATGGGAGCAGATGGAGGGGTAGGATCTGACCCATAAATGGCCGGGTCATCAATGTGTTACATAACACGACGAGAGTGGATCGGCTATCGTTGGCTGTAGCTTTCCAAGCCACAATGCCTGTCGTGGTGTAAGTGTGCCGCTCGACAGTGAGATTGGGATTGTGGCATTTACCAGGGGCCCTCCACACCCAGGCGCGATGACCATCAATCCCCATAACGAAGCGGCAAACATCACTTAACACCTCACGTCACCAGTCTATGACATTTAATATTTCTCTGGCCTGGTACTACTGCAACAGAGACTCCGCTGTTGCAGAGTTAATGACGTCACACATAATGGGTTGTGTGATCGCAGATTCGCCTGCGAAAGGTGTCGGGAAATGGTTTGTGGGGACACAGGAGCCCCAACACTGGCCAGTATCGTGGACCAGGTCGCATGGAATCCCTTCATGCCTGGCACACGATCTGTCGATCTTCTCGACTGATAGTTGACTCGTTCATTCTGAGCCGGTCCTCTATCTGTGGGTGGGTGCCTTCACGTATCGACTACTCCCAACAGCATCGGACAGTATTATGCGAACGATACACATGATGGGCTAAACGATGGTTGTCGCATGGTTTCTTCATAGTGTGCTATATTCATTGAGCAGTGTAACTTTAACAAATCCACTTGTTTTTTTACCTTACAGAGCGAATAAATGTAATAGTTTTGTGTAAACTGCACTAGTTAAATTCTGCTGTAATTGGTGAAATTGTGATCTCATATGGCTAGTGGCATGTTATATTGTACAGTGAGCAAGGGTGAGTGATTTAGCATAGCAGTCATTTTGAATCAGTGGGTTTTGATTTTTGCCACATTGTCAAATATTGCTACTTTAATTGACTCTGCCAAAAAACAGGACGCAAGACTCTGGAAACAGGGATATTTTGCACTGAATCTTCTACTCCAAAAAAGTAGTGAAGGCAACCTGATTTTCTTTGCACAATATTGGATACTTCGTTTGGATTTAAAGCTATTAAAAATATATACATTTAAACCGATTGTTAGTATTGTACATAGTTATTATATTCAACATTTTTAAGACATGGGAACAGTGAGACTTGTCTTAGTATTCCACCTACCAGTGCACAGGCACTCTTGTGAATCGCAGGTATAACGAACTTGAAAGCATCTTGAGCAGCTTGTAAGAACCCTTTTTTATTTATTTATTCAATTTTGGCTGAATTTTCTGGCAATAAATGCTTAGTTTGGGTTTTAAACATTTTGATTTGACTAACTCGCAGCACTGACTCACTATCTGCACTTCTGGAGATAGGTCAGCTAACACTAACTCTCTTTTGAATAATTTTTGCCTCTTATGGATAACACAATACTAAGACAGACTTATTTAATGTGTACCAAGAATTCGATATAAAGGAATGTATATAATATTACATTCAAAGCCTGCTAAGTTTCTGATAGTCTGCCTTTGAGACAAGAGTTAATTTCAATTAGCAGTACCTGCACTGAATGTGAGAGTGTGGCAAAAAGCAAGCTGTGTAGAGGAAGGTGATGTAAGTTTCACAATGTGTATGTTGGTCACAGTTCCGAGCGCCGTGATGCAGTTGGCAGTGTACAAGCGCAGTAGGAGGCTGGTTGCGCTGCGCTGGTCGGCGCCTGAGCACGTATATGGAGAGCTGCAGTCGTTCAGGGTGTCTCATGGCCTGAGTGTGGGCGAGCAGGAGACCCTGAGGAGCAGAGTGATACCCCCCAAGCCATGTGTTGCCTGGCCCGAGTCCTTCTGCTACACCGTGACCGGCCTCAGTCCAGACTCCAACTACACCTTCACTGTACGTACCCAGACATGCAAAGTTGGTCTGTTTGTTGTTTTACATTTGTTACAAACACAATTTAAATATTACACTTTCCATCTGATCATGTTTCATTGGAATTAATAGTCAGGCTCTGGAGTTTTTCAGCTTTAACATAGTAATAACTAAATTGGTTTATTTGTGGTACACTGATTATAATAAATAATTAAAATGATTAAATTAGAAAGCTTTAAAAGCTTTGTCATAATTAATTTTAATGTAAGCATATAAAAGTAATTTTGCTTAATTTCGCAATTGTTACACCTTTTTTTTTTTTCAAAACATATTTGAACAATTTGGAAAAATGCAAAATTGTTTCCCAGTGACTTAAGAAATACATTGAAATGGCTATTGGAAATTTTTTTATGTAAATTATATATTTATGTTCCTTAAGTAATTTAGTTTATTTGCATTTTCCAAAGTCAGTAAAAATATTTTTTACATGTGAGTAGGCCGAAGCAAGGATTTGAAAGTTATTTTTTTAAATTAACTCTGTTACAGTTGCATATACTTCACTTAAATAGTAACTCATTTACAACTACAAGTTACTTTACTAAAAAAGTAACCAGTTATAGTTACAATTCTAAGAAAATTAACTGTTAGTTAATTTCAGAGTTACTTTGTGGAAAACATAACGTGGTAGTTTTTTATTTCAAGATTAAGTTACGAGCTTGTCCACCTTGGCCTTTTTTTCTTTTGAAATATCATGTGTAAAATATTGTTATGCCTTTCTTGTATCAGTTCAATGTATTTCCTTGCCACATTCCCTCTATATTTTACCTAAATTACATTATAAATGTGCATTTATTCATACAAATTCAGTTGCATAATTTGTAGCCTCATTTACCTTCTTCAGAGAGAAAGATAGGGAAACAGAGACGAAATTATAAATATGAATGGTAAGTAACAGGCAAGTAACGTTTCTGTGTTCTTTTCTTTAAGCCCATAAGTGTGGGTAGTAGGTATCCCATATACATTCCATTCTCACTTGGTAGAGTGTCTATTGTCTGAGCAAGGGGAGCCATTACCTGAAAATAAAACATATTGGCCAATTTTCATATTGTGTGCATATGCACATAACTTACTGCATTCCAAAGCATTGAAAAAACAAGTTTTTAGTTTGTAAATGTTTCATCAATGAACACAAATTTTATAAAAACAATCTGCACTGATTATTATGTGTTGACTCGTGGTCCACTTTATGCATGTGTTATGAAGATAGCTAGACGTTCTGTAACCATTAAATGGCAGGCAGTAAAGTGTTTCTTAATCTTTGAGTAAATTTTCATTGAATAATATTTGTATAGCTAATGCAGATAAGTTTTCATTAAATAATCAATTCATGCATTGAATACATTATTCTAATCAATTTAATAAAATATTTAAATACATATATCTTTATTTATGGGATTATTGAACTCAGTCTCACCAATTATTCTTTTATAATAAAAACACATATTAATATTATATCATGCATGGGTATACAGGGGCAAATGGCCAGGCTCCACATGAAATGTCGGTTTTACATAAATTATTTGGCACCAGGAAATTTCAGAATTATGAACATGTTTAGTTTACACTTACAAATGTGCCTCTAACCTCACTGTATTCTTTGATAAAATGGAGCTCATGAGCAGTGAAACGTGGTAGTGTACAAAAAAAAGTCTATACAACTGTCGAGCTTCTCTTGACCAGTCTGCGTCAAACAGTTCAACTAATGTATGGATTCAAATGTTAAATTCCACCTATTTAACAGTACAATAGTAACTATGATGTGCCTAACATGTTGATAGAAGCCAAGAAATTGCATTGCAATCATGACACTGCGTATTAAAATTTAATAAGTCATGTATTGATATTTTAAAACGTGTATTGTACTACTTTTAATATATTTTATGTGAATAATGAAATGCCTGCATTTTATAACTATTAAATTGCAGTAATATTGTATATTTTTTAACTTATAAAAACATAAAGCATATAAAAATTAATATAAGAATTATAGCTATTATTATGACAACACGAGTCATGGCATAAGTTCAAATAAAATATAATTCCGGAAGAATTTCTTTGTTCGTTTTATGAATTAAAATTAAATAGATAAAATTTGCAAACTGATACCACCAGTACAGCTTAGATACTACAAAAAATTTAACATTTTCAGAGACTTAAATTAAAATAAATAATTATCTGGTAGGTCTATCAATATTTATTTAGCAAATACTTGCCTCAACCGTCAACGTACCTGGTGAGAACTGGTGTTTTGAGATAAACGCCACATGCTCCATTGAGGTGATCTGCTACTCGTGTCAACTGATTTGGTTTTCCCCAGTGTTTAGAGCATTTTGAAAAAGTACATTGCTATACATTTTTGTAGGTAGCATCTTAAATGGCCTGTTCAGTATCTTTTACAGCAATTAGGTTCAGTTTATGGGCTGCACATTGCTGATGGGGAGGAGGAATCAATGCATCATCATCTAATAAATCTTCACTCTGCTCACCCATTATATTTCCATGGCGCTGTAATTCAGTCTCATCTTCTTCGGAAACGTCTTCTAACATCCTGAAACAAATAAATTGCAAAGCATGTGCTTTCATTGATAAAATATTGTCAATAAATAACAGAATGCAAAGTTATATCTTATATATATATATATTATTTAGGCTACCATTTAGGGACAAAAAATAAAAAAGTTTTCTCGAAATGCTTTGCAAAAATTTGAGCCATTGTCTGTGGTTGTGGTGTATATTTTGTTCTGGATGCAATATTCTTGATGCACAGAAACCAAGTGCTTTTCAATGGTATCATAACTGTGCCTCCCTAGAAAACGTTTCCATGCCAGTGCAGTTCATTTCCTTCCCAGATTGTCAGGGTTTATCCAATTAACGGTCACACCAATGGAGCTTCTAGAACAATAATTAAATACACATGTAATAAACTGTTACAAGAAAATCTGTGCAAAATCTTTAACAAGAGAAAAGAAATGCTTAAAGAAACTGACCATTTGCCTTTGCTTCACATGTCAGTAGTCGTGGCCACAACTTCTACTGGGTAATCCTTCTATCAATGCAGAAACCAGTTTCGTGAATGATTCGTCTAACCTCAATGGCAGAGTTTTTGAACACATTATAGTTAATGAGTGTGGTTAACCCAGCCGTACCAAGTTTATGAATGAAAGTTGATCAACTATACACAATGGTTGACATCCTTCCAAAACGAAATTAACTACAGCCTCGTTCACCATGCTCTGTGTCACACGGGATACGCATGTACCACATCTTTCCAATGTTGTTTATTTCCTTAGCAATTTACTTGGGTCAGGGCTTTCTACTTCTACATTTTGTGGTAGTTTCCATTTTTTCTATTCACTGATTTTCGCTTCTTCAAGATCACTTCGATGGTGAGGGTGTGTACTCTGCAATCAAATAGGCCTACCTCATTTTAAGACTGCATGGAAATGCTAATTAAATTCAATAGTAATGAAATAAAATCATGAACTTCCATATTTATTTCAGGTGAAAAACTTTTGCTGTAATTTATCAACATGAAGAGCTGTAACGAGAGAAAAACTGATATTAAAGAGCATTAATTTTATATAAAATTAATAAATTTTAAATTTTAAATGTTATAAACAATTTTACAAACAGGCTACAGTGGATAAAATTGCAATCATCCATTTCCCGATAGTAAAAAGAATTTTGGTTTCAGAATTATTTTGTTCACCCAGGTTCCTTCTTATATAAAATTTTCACCCAAGAAAATATCTCATTCTTTGATATCTGTAGTTATGTTAACGAGATCTTAAAGAGTTTAAACATTTCGGTTTAGCTGTCGTTCATTTATTACAGTAAACGATATATACGTTGCGCATGCGCACTGCTAAAAACAATTTATAATTGTGAATTGCTAAACTTGTAATACATTTTAGTTCACATTCTTTTTGTTGTGGCACACTATGCACTAGCCATTAGTCATTGCATTAAGTTAGAAAAACAAAAATAGTACAAACATTTAACACAGATACTATACATTATTCGACACCGACTTACCTTACATAATATGTTTCTTCAAATTTGATGATTATAACATGTTAGCACGAATTAATTTATTTTGTCTTGCACACAACATACACCTTAACACCAGATTATTATTATTCTCGTTTTCAAAGAAATGCACTTCAAAAAATGCTGAATATAAAGGCCATGGCAACCTCGGTACCTTTACATCCTCAACAGTAAAACTAGAGTGAGAAGATGATGCTATCTGTTCCTCTCTTTCTTTAAATTGCTGCATTTCTTCCATTGCGATTAAACCACGCTACATTCACTTCACCAATAAATAAACGAAACGGAAATAAACTGAAAAATAAATGACATTCAGAGTTGTGTAGCATCTATTGCAGTACAGCCAACACAATAAAATACAGTTTCTTGCTACGGATCACGGCCTTGCTACGTCTGTAATTTTCTCTTAAGGAGAATTGAAACCAACTTTAAATAATAAAATTCATGTTTTAAAAAAAGTAACGCAGAAAGTAACAACTAATATAGTTATTTTGAGAGCTGAAATGTAATTCAGTTACAGTTAACATTACTGAAACATGAATGTAACGGCTTAACAGCATTCGTTACTGAAAAAAGTAGCTGTTACAAGTAACGACGTTATTTGTAACGCGTTACGGCCAGTCTGTGGCAAAAAGCGTGTTATAAATGCATATATATGTGTGTATGTATGTGTGTGTATCAATCATCATGTAAAGTATATACAAGTTGAAGCGTGGCCACAGCTTGCCAGAAAGAAATATATAACAATGATAACATTGAAAGGTTCGTTCCTTCTAGCAGCCATAACTAACCGCACTACTTGTTAAGAACGTATCTTCACATTTGGTTCTGTATTTAAGGTCCAGGCCAGGAACTCCGAGATCAATGAGGATGGGGAGCCTGCTACAATAGTAACAGTCACTCATGAAGGTGGAGGTAATAATTCTAACTTTAGTAGTGTTGGATCTTAAGGTGAATGTAGTTTACACACACGGTAGCCGATAATGGCTGCATTGCCTTTGGATGGCGGATCCTGCCCTTTTCTGTCAAACTACATATTAACTCTTACCTAGTTTATAATGACACAAGAGCATGAACTGAAACCTTTGCCATATTCTGTTTATTATTTTTCAGCAAAGTCTCTGGACAGTTCTTGACACTGTCTCAGATATTGGTGGTGGAGAAAGGTAACGTGTATGTAATAAAACTCAAATATGCGCTAATATTGTAAATAAATTGTATGATCTGGTTTTGGTTAGTTATTTTAATGCATAAATAACCATTATTATAATGATGATGGAATTAAAGTTATATGAACATTATATAATTTTCGTCAGGACACACTGCATTACCCATTGTTGAAGAAAAATTAATCGTTTATGAAAAATATAATTAGTCACGTATTTACTATTGTTGTGTATTTAGCTTTACCGATTATTACCTAAAATGTTTATATGTACAATTAATTAACATTAAAGACGAACCAATAAGTAACTCACAGTTTAAAATGAGGCTTAATATGCTTGGTGTACAGTTGTATTGTGAACCAATCAGTCAACTCTTTATGCTAAATAGCCTGGGTACAAACCCGTCTTTTAAGGATCGTGGTTTACAAAATCATCAATTTCGCTTAAATATCTCCTGAGAGTTAATACGAAATGCTCTTGAATTCATTGACTTTCACTGACTTGACTCTTGATTTTCTGCATCTTTGACCCCTCCTGATCAACTAACTGCCACAACCATTTTTGCCTCTTTTGGTTCGCTTAAATAAAAGTACAAAAATAAATTCCAATTTATTTTTCAAAATACGCTCTGAAACGAACGGGTTAATAAACGTCCATTTATGTTAGTTCTCATGGTACTAAGGGTTTAAATATTATATAATAAAAATAAAAAAAAGTAATGGATTTAAAAAGTGTCAAAATATGTTTTGTTAAAGAAAGCCACAAAATGCACATACACAGAGTGATTATAAAATCATGGGACAAACATTGAGAGGTGGTAGAGCTCACTAAAACAAATAATTATTGTATAGGAATATATGGGAGGAAGTGACGCGTTGAGGCACAAACACAAAAACATAAAACATTAACGGAAACATAAAATGTTCATTAGCAGCATACGTAACGAGTAATTCCGTACAGAAAATGTCTAAACAGCTGCTGGAAATGCATCCACCAACAGTCACGCATGCTTGGCGACCTATACATATGGCATGATTGGCTGACAATGGTGGCAATAGTTGAGGGCAGTCAAACGGTACGCCAGTGACCTGCTGCATAAGCATCAGCATCACTCCACCGACGCTACCAAGCTTGCATTACTGTCGGTGGTAGCAATTTTGAGCAATTATTATAAACATTGCTGTAAAAAGACATTTAGTGGCGACGTTGTAAATAAACACTGTGTTGTATTTCATGTGTTATTTATGTGTTTGTGCCTCAACGCGTTACTTCCGCCCATATATATTCCTATACAATAATTGTTTGTTTTAGTGATCTCTACCACCCCTCAATGTGTCCCATGATTTTAGAATCACCTTGTATGTGGCGAGTACGGAAGTGTGCATGGGCATAGCAAGTGCGTATGAGTGTGATTTAGCTGTTGTGCGGATTATTTTGAGGAATATGACATATCTAAAACAGAAGGTAGTTTACCAATAACCAATAATAGCTTCGGTTGCTGGTGTAATAAAATCGTGGAATATCATAACTGGGCACATTTATAAACATTTACAATTATTTATTTATTTTGGGGTATATATAGCGTAAGCAAAAGCTCTTGTAGCAATAGATTATCAAGAGGGGCAAGAATTTTCGATCCAGAATTAGGAAAGTCTTTTTATTAGGATTTGGACCAGCGGCATTTAAATGGCATAGTTTTGAAGAATATACGCACTATTTTCATTGTGACAGCTTCAATTTGAGATTATACAAAGTTTGTAAGGTTACCTGTGGAAGCGGGATTACGAAAAGTAACTACATGGCGAAAACATATATGTTATTTTTAGGTTCTTGAGGTTAGATTCGGGACCGATTTTAGGTTAACAAATATTCGGTTCTCGTTTCTACATAGCAATGGCAAAACTCTGTTGTTACAATAATAACTATCATATTTACTCGTGTATAGCGCGCCTTTTTTTTCCAAAATAAAGGAAAAAAATTTTGGGGTGCGCTACACACACGGAAAAAAAAATTAAGGAGTGGTAATTCGTAAACTGTTCGTTGATGAGTGGCGGGAAGTGTAGGGGAACAGTCTGTTATCTCATCTCTCGCTCTTACATCAAGACTACTCTCCCTTCTCTCTCTATTTATCTATCAGCCCCAATCCCTCCTCCCTCTCCCATCATCCAACACTTAACCAAACCCTACTAGCCGATCGATACAGTCCCCCAAGCCTTCTTTGTTTCTTATATTGTTGAATGCGGGGGGGAGGGGGGAGAGGAATAAGAGACTATTTTTAGAGGTGTCACATTCCAGCACGGCAAAAAAAAACCAGCAGGTCACTGCATAAAACTCGCAAAAAAAAAGAAAAGGAATCCGGCCGCCCACTACAATTGTTGACGTTCTTTTAACGGCCTTTAGCACCACGATTTATTTAATTAAAATATTTTCCAAACATATCACAATCAAAACATATTAATGTAAAAAAAGAATAATTGGTTACATATTTACGAACCTTAAATCAATTTAACACAAGTTTATCTGTATACATTAAATCTTATTTTCACACTTTGTTGTTGTTCAATTCTTCCATAGGTTAAATTAAACATTTAATGAAAATTACCTGCATTGGTTTAATAAAGTTGCAAGCAAAAGGCAAGTTTCAAAATATAACCGTATACTGGAACCGATATTTAAATTGTAGAATCGGTACCGGAAATGGAACCGATATATTTTCTTATTCGACCCATCCCTAGTTATTTTTATGAGTCACCACCTCACAGCACCTGGTTCATGAACAGAGTACCCAATCGTGGTCCAGGCAGATAATCCTTACTGGGAATTTGAGAGACGCTTATCATTTGCATTTTTCATTTATATCTAAGTTTTCAAAACCATTAACAAGAACGTTTATTCGAAAATACTTTTTTAATATTGTCAGTTTCCCAATAAACCCATTATTAAATACAAAAATAGGAATGGACGTGCTTTTCTGCGAGGCACTCAGCGAGTGTCGATAGCAAGCGATACTTAAAGTATGGGTGACTGATTGCCTGTGTGAACATTATGAATGACATGTAAGTTGTACTGCGCATTTTGCGGGTCTGTATAATATTGTTTTTCATGTTTTCCGCAGGGAATAAAAATATTTTTGATGTGGTATTGTGGAACATATCATGGAGGAGTGGAATTACATCGGTAACCTACAATCACTAACATGTTCGAATATTCTCGAGTTAGAATTATTTTATTTACAGTTGTGAGTTTATAGTGGCGTATGACAAGTGTGTGTTCACATTTTATTTTCCATTCAGGCCCTAACTGGTGTTCTAATTATTACAGCTAACTAAGTAGTACGTTGAAATCGATAGTGGCAATATCATTACGTTATCATCTTGGGACAACAGATAAGGACAATAAACTCCAGATTCTCTTCTTACCCATCTATGACGAAGCCAAAGGAGGGTTATGTTTTCTGCGTGTCAATTATATAATGGTGCTCATTAGTTCCACAGCCCAAACGGCTGTACTGATTTTGACAAATGAGGAACAGTTGTATTCGTCAAGATGCTGTGGGTGACATAGGATAGGTCACGTCACGAAATAAGTAATATGGTGAACGCTAGCTGCATAATGTCGGAATCGAAATTTTTCTGTCAGACCTCAGTAACATGGGTATCAAATGAAGGATCTTAGATACAGGGGTTTCGAAAATGTTATATATAACAATAAAGTTCTCTATATTGTTATTCGCCCTTGGCGAAGAATGACTGCCACATGTCGGACTGACGGGCGTCAAATGCGAGTAATGGAAATTTTAAAAATGTTAGTAAATAAATTGACTATTTGAATTAGTTAATAATATTTAAAAGCTGTGAGCCTGGAACGACGGCCAAAATGGCCACGGCTTCGCAGTGTTATGGAATTATATATGATTCTGCAACACCTAAAAGGGCCATAGAGGCATAGTTAAAAATATTAGAGTGTTAGGTAGAGCTCAACAGTAAAAGTTGAGGGTTTATTTAATTTTTAAATTAATACAGTAAATATTTATCTACAAACATTAATTAGGGGGGGGGGAGTTTAAAATAAATAACAGGATGCTAGCTAAATATACTAAGCCACCACGCCACTTAAAAGAAAATTGGTGAATTTCCAGCTTGTCAATGTTGCCGTAGGCTGATTAAGGTGGCGGTTAGCGATGGCCGGACACACCCATCTCCAGACGTCCTCTTGGTCCGATGCACCGATGGCAAAAGACGTCGTTCGTAGCGTTACACTGTCCTATATTGGGCGCATTGTGTAAGTTTACGGCCTCGTTTGCAGGCTGGTGAAGGGGGTTTCTGCTTTGCCTTTCGCAAGGTATTTCATAAATGACGGCTCGTGTCTTGGTTTAATGTTTGAAGGTGTGATCTGGCAGGCCATCCCCCTATGACCTGATCACATTTTATAACAGAAGATCTACCTTCCATTCATTATCGATGTACAGTATTAAAGGAGGGAGGTGGTGGGTGTTCGTACTTTCAACGAAACGCTTTGGTTACAATATAGTTATTGTGGTATTATATATTCGCCTATGGGTCGATAACACTGGTCAACAACATTTTTGAATCCTAATAAAGCAACCAGATTTAATTCATTTCGTAATGCTTATTAGTAATATAGAAGTGAAAATAGAATATTAGCTTTAGTTTCTATGATACGATACCTAACAGAGAACTTTACGTGATACTTACTACGGATTTTATAAAACTTTAGCTATTTGGAGTGGCGGTGCTGTATGATTTGACACATTAGTCAGTTGTTTTATTTCCTAACTTTATTATTTTTCTGTGAGTGAGTGTTTCAATAAAAATTGAATTTGCTCTATTATCTATGATAGATTGCCTAAAAGGGAACAGTTCAAGTAATTAGGGATTTTGTGCGATTTCAGCGGTTTGGAATGGCAGAATTGTACGATTTGACGAATTGGTCAGCAGTTTTTATTTTCTAACATCATTGTTATTCTGTGAGTGTTTCAGTTTTCATCCACTAACTTGTTTTGATTGTGTCAGATAAATGTTTCTAACGATTTTATGCTATTTTTACACAAATATGCCTCGCTTTTGTGTAAACAATGCTGGAAAGATTTGTATAGATTGCTACAATTTGTCTGATGCCTCCTCTTCAGCAAGGGATTTCAAAGAAGGAAAAATGAACAGTGAGCTACCCTAACCTCCTATCAGCTCTACGTCCAATACTGCGTGGAGAAGGTCTTCTTATACCTGAACCGCCAATTGAGTACCATCTTGAATCTGATGATGATAATGATGCAGAAGTTGCCACAGGTGAGCCAAGTTCTTCACGAAACCCTGAATTTTGTTTGATTTATTCTCTGCTGACCCACATAAATTATGTAATAATGAGCTGGGTTACCTTATAAGCGATTTCGATGTTCGTAAATGTAAAGCAAAAGCATTGTTATAAAGACTGCAGCAGTGGAATCTTCTGGAAAGTGATGAATAATATATTTCTACAGGAAAAGAGATAAGACTTAACCATATATTTTACCATAGAAGACAGCCTGGTTGCACACACCAACATAAAAATTTAAATGATGGCTTTAAACATAGATCACAATTGCCAAGAATGGAGAATGTTTATTGATTCCTCAAGGTATAGTTAAAAAACCGTTTTTCTACACAATGGAAACGATCTTCCATTAGTTCCTATAAGCATTTAGTGCACATAAAATAATCTTACTCGAATACGAAATTCCTCCATTAAATCAAGTGGCAGATATGTGGCGCCCTCAAAATTGTTGTTCTTTTGCTAGGTATGCAGCTAGGGCAGTGATCGCCAAACCGTAGATCGCGAGCTACGAGTAGCTCGCGGGGACATTTTCGGTAGATCGCGTTAACACTCCGGTTGGCTAGCCTTGATTCCTCCACTGAGCTGACGCTGACGACAAGGGGCGCTGACGACAACTGCTTGTTTCTTCCGCGCAACTGCCATTGTCAGCCTCATCTCATAGTTGTTTGTCAGCCTCATCTCATAGTTGTTTGTATACGCGTGATGGCGTGTTCAAGCAAAAAGCAAAAAATTTATCACTTTCATTCGGAATGGGAAACCGATTACTTCTTTACCCAGGTACAGGACAAATGTGTGTGTTAAATGTGCTATGCAAGTGTATCAGTTGGGAAGAAAGGGAACGTCGAACGTCACTTCAAAACCGTTCACGCAGGGATTGAAAAGGATTTCCCACTGAATTCTGCTCTAAGGAAAGAAAAGGTAAGGCAGCTAAATTCTAAACTGAATTCTCAACAATCAACTTTTTAAAACCATTAAAAAACAATAAAGCAACAACTGAGGCGTCAGTCCCAGTTTCAAATATTATTGCACAGAATAAGAAATCATACGAAGACGGTGAAATAATCAAAACTGTATTTTTAGAAGCGGCTGATACATTATTTGATAGTTTCAAAAATAAAACTGAGATAATGTCTGCTATTGAATCTGTACAGCTTTCTGCAAATACAGCAATGATAAGGGTTGAGGTTATGTGTTCTGACGTTACCTCACAACTTAAAACTGACTTTGATCGCTGCAGCTATTTATCCCTGCAACTTGACGAATCGACTGATATAGTTGATACAGCGCAGTTGGCGGTTTTTGCAAGAATGGTTTTTGATAATTTCTAAATAAGAGAGGAGCTGGTAAAGATTATACCGTTAACAGGACGCACTACAGGACAGGACATATTTTTAGCAGTTANTAAGAGAGGAGCTGGTAAAGATTATACCGTTAACAGGACGCACTACAGGACAGGACATATTTTTAGCAGTTAAAGACCTTATCAACTCTAAAAATATTCCTATAAATAAGTTGGTGGGCTTAACAACTGATGGAGCTCCTGCGATGGTAGGCAGAGAGAAGGGATTCATAACCTTGTGTCGTAAAGACAACAGCTTTCCGAAATTTCTGTCTTACCATTTTGTAATACACCAGAAGTCACTGTGTGGAAAGTTTTTAAGTATGAACAATGTAATGAAAACAGTCATNCTTACCATTTTGTAATACACCAGAAGTCACTGTGTGGAAAGTTTTTAAGTATGAACAATGTAATGAAAACAGTCATTAAAAAAATGAACAAAGTTAGAGCACATGCAATGCAGAGACGTTTGTTCAGAGCACTGACTGATGAACAAGATTGCCAGTATGGTGATCTACTGCTTCATACGGAAGTTCGTTGGTTGAGTAGAGGCTCTCAAAATGTTGCAAATCAAGAGTTGCTTCCTGCCTTAGTAGAATTTTTGAAAGAACGAGGCGAATCCTTCCGTAAACTGGAAGATCCGGTTTGGCTGCAGGATTTTGTTTTTCTCGGAGACATCACCGAAAAGTTAAATATCTTTAACTTGCAGCTTCAAGGTAAGGATAAAGATATTGGCGGAACAATTTCNCATCACCGAAAAGTTAAATATCTTTAACTTGCAGCTTCAAGGTAAGGATAAAGATATTGGCGGAACAATTTCAGATATTGCTTCATTCTCAAAAAAGCTGGAACTGTGGGAAAAAAATATCATCCAAGGTGAATAGAAACTTTGCCTGTTTGNGTTGCTTCATTCTCAAAAAAGCTGGAACTGTGGGAAAAAAATATCATCCAAGGTGAATAGAAACTTTGCCTGTTTGAAACAAACCCTTGACAGGTAAGAGTCTTCAACGCCTCCTTACTACAGCAAACAATAAATTGAAATTATTTCATATTTGAGTTCACTTAAGTTGTTTGCGAAGGTTCTAAAGTTTTCCTAAAGTATTGTTGTACAGTTTGTCAAATCGCCTTTTATAGAGATTGATGCTGAAGAGTTCTCTACTTCTGTCATAGAGCATTTTGATATTCAAGAAGACAATGCTGCAGTGGAGTTGGAACTGATTGATTTTCAAAATAATTTATCCGTAAAATCGCTTTCTTCAAGCTCTGAAAATATTTGGCCCCTTGTTCCTCAAGAAAAATACCCAATTTTGGTCCAGGTTTGCATCAAAGTGAAGGCAATGTTCAGCTCTACATATCTGTGTGAGATTTCTTTTTCTAGCATGAAATTTATTAAAAATAAGTACAGAAACAGACTCACTGATGAACACTTGGACAACTGTATTCGAATGGCAGTCACTACCTACTCTCCCAACATTAAAAAACTTGTTGATGACCAAAAAGAGTTCCATCCTTCTCATTAAAGTTAATAAGTCTGATAAAAAAATCTGTTATTACATTTGTTATTTATTACTACCTACACTTTAATTTATTTCTTATGTACAATTCAATTTCAGTTTATTTTTGTTTTATACAGTTTAATTAAAATANTACCTACACTTTAATTTATTTCTTATGTACAATTCAATTTCAGTTTATTTTTGTTTTATACAGTTTAATTAAAATAGATTTCATATTTACTAGAAATGAAAGTTTATAGGCAATAAACAAATGTAGGATTTTTTAAAAACGTTGGTAGCTCACAGTAGGATTTAAAAACGATACGGTAGCTCAGAAGCTTCATAAGTTTGGGTACAACTGAGCTAGGGTATAAAAAGTATTGCTGCTTAATTTTTTAATTGGTCAGCAGTGCACGTGCTTTGCATTACACAAAGAAAGACTGAACAATTGGAAGCATTTTAGAGCAAGGTACAAAATGTTTCCAGAACGAACCCTTGGTAGATTCACAACATATTCTACTTCCACCTCTTCACATTAATCTAATCTAGGCTAATTGAAAAAATTTCTTAAGGCCACGAACAAAGATGGAATGGCTTTAAGTATCTTAGAGAAAAATTTTCTAGAGTAGGTCAAGCAAAGGTCAAATAAGGTGTCTTTGTTGGTCGACAAATCCATTAACCACTAACGATTGTGTGTTGGATGAAATTTTGTAAAGTGACGAGAAAACATCATGGAAAAGTTTCCAGGGTGTTGGTAATAATTTTATTGGCTGATAATTACAGAAAACTAGCAGGTGTCTTGCTTTCAAGCTACAAAAATTTGGCTGCAACATGTATCTTGGAAATCCATTTTCTCCATTCTCATCTGGACTTCTTTCCGGACAAATGTGGAGCTGTGAGTCGGGAGCATGGAAAGAGATTTCACCAGGATATCTCAGCAATGGAGAAAAGGTATCAAGGGAAGTGGAGTCCTTCCATGTTAGTACACTACTGTTGGACTGTCACTACGGACACTCTAGAGATAGCTTACAACATACAAGCAAAGCGACAGCTTACAACAGATGTTTAAAATTCCCAGACTAAGCCAGGATAATGTATAAAAGAGGTGTCTGAGAATTCAAAGCATTAATTTTAAGGGATGGTAGGCCACACCAGGAGGAACACTTTTTATACAGGAATACGTGGTCGGAAATGTTTCCCTACTGTGCTACAGGCGCCGAACGCACCGTTGCCGATTTTAAACGTGGAACGATCATGACGCGGGCCCTTACAGCGAATGGACAGCACTGATAATAACTTGCTCCATAAACAAACGCATGTAGGTGTGTTTCATGGTGATTTACTAACACACAAATGTGACGCGCCGTTACAGCAGGTGTTCGTAGTAACGGCCTACCACCACTGTGCAGGCAACGCTGCGATGTGCCATGTTCTGACGCACTCGGTCGAAAATGCCCGGCATGTGTTGCACTTCCTGACAGGCGGGACCAGTTCGTCCACTCAGTTAATGTACGTGACGTACACTACACTACACGTGACGTACACATAGCCGCACAGGAAAATGTCTAATGGTGTCAGTCTTTTGCGGCAATAAGATGTTATGCCGCACGGCCGTCGTCTTGGATTACGTCAGCGCCATCCGTTCGCTGCAAGGGCCCGCGCCACGCGCGCGCCAAGTTTGAAATGCGCAGTACGTTCGGCGCATGTAGCACAGTAGGCAAACGTTTCCGACCACACATTCTTGTATAAAAATTGATCGTCCTGGTGTGGCCTACCTTTCCTAAAAATTAATGTATTAAATTCCTAAACAATCTATATACTTTTTTTGAACGGATTATAATTTACCGAAACATATGCAGAATATGTCTCAGTAAGTAGTTATGTTTCACTATAATTTTTATCGAAAAATGAATTTTTCATTTAATATTATGTAATTAAAATTTTGCATTTCTTGTATTATAACATAGAAGCTTTTTTTTTGTGAACTAAAGCAAATATAAAACTTCAAAAAGCAAACCTAATAAATTTTTTTGTAAAAACATTTGTTGCACAGTGTAATGAAAAAAATAAATGTTTAAATATTTTTCCTTTATGGTGTTCATAAATACAAAATTTGGTACCACTGGCAACACTGCACAATGCAAATACTAATTCAAATTTTATACCATGTTTTTAGTTTCCATTGACTTAGGGGAATTTTTCCCATCATGAAGTATAATGTTACTATACAAGACTCGATTTTGTGTAGAATAGTGTATCAGTTTGACATGACGGATAATCGAGTAAACCCATAAGGGTATTTATTAGTTTTGATTAGTGAACTTCAGAAACAGATTTTAAATAAAAAACATCCTCAGCAAAAGGTGCATATATATGTACTACAATTTATACAGGT
The DNA here is from genome assembly GCA_002778355.1 of Clitarchus hookeri. Classification (NCBI taxonomy): domain Eukaryota; kingdom Metazoa; phylum Arthropoda; class Insecta; order Phasmatodea; family Phasmatidae; genus Clitarchus; species Clitarchus hookeri. The sequence continues at coordinate 41,294 of NQII01000990.1, read as the reverse complement.
GACTCAAATTAATATTCACGCTTTTTGAGCGTGAATAACAGAGAAGCTATCAAAATAATGGTACTGCTTGTATTTTATTCTGTAATGAAAATGTTGGGTTTGTGCTAATATTAATAACAGATTCAAATATCCAAAATATCCATAATCAGCATTAAGACATAATCTGCAACGCTGTGGAACAGAATGAAAACAGTAGCTATGGTTTCCATGCGAGTGCACTTACTGGCGGTCACAATCGCGTCTCTCATAGCATTCTGAGTCCATTGTTTCGTGATACACAAAGTGTTCTTCAAAGTTTCCCACACATAAAAATCTAACATAATTAAATCTAGAGACATAGGTGGATACTCAACACCTCCTCTTCGGCCTATCCATTTTTCAACAAATATTTAATCCAGGAGCAACTGTACGTTTCGATGGTAACGTAGCGGTGCACCTTTCTGCTGTTAAGATCCATTGTCATCGAATGGAGTTGGTGAACAGATGACACAATGTTTTCGTGCAATATGGTATTGTAACTTTCGCCTGTCTCTATTCCATCAAAGAAGAACGGCCCCGCAAGCCCGCTGGCAGGCATACCATACTACCGTCTAACCCAGGTAGGTTAACTGTGTGCTCTACCAAAATTTGAAGATTCTTATCTACCTAATACACTCAGTTGTGGTTACTGACAGTTATATTCAATGTATATGTTGCCTCGTCGGACCGAACAATTATATCAATAATATGTTAGTTGTCTTTGCACATGTTCACAAACCACTCACAAAATTCGACACACCTGTCGGGGGTCGTCTTCATTCACAATGTGACTTAACATTGGAATATAAGGCCTCTACTTTATTTGCTTTAAAATTCGATGGTGACTTGGTTCAGTGATACCTGAATCACGTGCAGCTTGCTGTACATATTTCGACTTCCTGGGAAATGTGGGAATGTGTGTAACACACCCCCCACTTTCCCTTCGTCTATTGTCGTAGTCTTCCTGCCGCACCTTCTTCACATCACACACAGTTTTATACCTCTCAAACATGTCGTGTAATTATATAATTATACGTGTGATGGTGGTACAGTTTCGAATTCTGCCATCCATCATGCCTGCGCCTCTATCATTTTCTCACATTTCCAATAACACTTGGAAATCCATTTGTGTTGCTCGAAAGGAAACCTTATAACTTCCCCATTTCATCTACGATTATTGCGCTTCCGTTCGTGGTTGCAAACGGAAATGGCAAAGCACAATGACTGCATGCGCTCGCACACGCCCAACATTGTCCTTATAGCATCAAATACATGCAGTCCCATCATATAGTTTATAATAGTTACACTGTTTTTCATGTTCAATGAGTGTATACATTAACTTGCGAAATTCAGTAGAAATGGCATTGAACTAAAAAAAAGNCACTGTTTTTCATGTTCAATGAGTGTATACATTAACTTGCGAAATTCAGTAGAAATGGCATTGAACTAAAAAAAAGGGAGAGACAAGTATTTATAAACATTACTATAAAAAAGTATCAGGACATTTATGCAAAAATATGGTATATAGTATTCAATATTGAACTATTTACGAGAAATTATAGACCTTTCTAGTCTACCTATCAACACATTATGGTTACTTGTTAGTAAGGATAATGTCGTGTTATTATCGCTCTAAGTGAAGGCAATAGTATGGTATAATATGTCAGAACCTTAGGGATCAGAAATNCTAATGTCGTGTTATTATCGCTCTAAGTGAAGGCAATAGTATGGTATAATATGTCAGAACCTTAGGGATCAGAAATTGGATTTAACATTCGTCTGCTATTTTGGTTGATGTCACAGCCAGGGTCACAAGCATGTCAAAATAAAACTCTGCCTAAAATTTCGAGTACCAGTTTGGACCAGCAAGCTATTGGAATGTATATATACAGATGAATCATTAATATAATGGTATTCCTAAGACCAACATCCTGACATAGTATTTGGTGGTACCATTGTTGGCTATAGCTCGACTGCCTATATTGTCGTGGACACTATTCGCAAACCATTAAGATGAGACCCTTCAAATTTGGAATGTATAGGCCACCCTCGGGTAACAGACACCGTTATATTTTGTACTCTTCTGAGCCATCAATTCACCATTCCATCATTCTTTCAATATCTCACTCAGTAAATGTAAAATGCCCTGATAGATTCCTCAAATGAGCAAAGTGTATTCGAGGCTCTACCACGTGAGAGCCAAGATGTCCTCAGAGGAGCAAGTGGGTTCGAGGCTCTAGGCAGAATGAGCCACATATTCCTCAAAGCAGTAAAAGTGGATAACAAGGCTCCAAGCCAGAACAAGCAGATCAGGTGGATCAGCAGTCATGATCCCCTTCCACAACCACCATCTTGCACCCCCATCATCGACATTCCTCCCTATCCCCTACCAACACCTCTCTCATCCACCACCGCACCCACCCATTCCAAAACTCGGGGAATATCCTAAAAAATATTCAAAGTTCTAAAAAAGGTTTTAAGTCCCATAAACTATAGAAGGGAGCATATATATANGGAATATCCTAAAAAATATTCAAAGTTCTAAAAAAGGTTTTAAGTCCCATAAACTATAGAAGGGAGCATATATATAATATATATATATACACACACATACACACACACACACACACAAACACACTAGCTGTGCCCGCGGCTCAGCTCGCATGGACTACATAATTATTGTTTAGGTTTTTTTATAAGGTTCCCCTCCCCCCTCCCTCATCGCTTCCACCTGCTGCCACCATTGCTCCCACGTCCGCGTACGGTAAACCGACTCGCGAAAGTAAATTTTTTGAGATATTTTCTCGCGATAAATAGTAGGAAATATCAACTTTCAGCCGTACAACTATTTATGTGCAAGAAATCACGTCGATCTGTTGCTAGGTTGTGACGTTGCATTATTATTGCGTTTGTGTAATTTTTTATTTTCCAATAAGAATTTCGCCAAGGGAATGAGACATTTTCTCGTGGTAAAAAGTAGCCTATGTCACTTCCCGGCCCTCCAACTATCTCTGTGCAAAAATATACGCTGATCCGTTGCTCCGTTGCGACGTGGAAGGACAAACAAACAAGCAAACACACTTTCGCATTTAGTTTTTTTTTCTAACCTACTTTAAAACTGTGTGTTATTTGGGCCCGCGGTAGGTACGAGGAATTAGTGCGTCTCAAGGCTGAGCCTCATACGCTTAAAGGACAGGGAATTTCATGCTAAAGGAGGCGTGCATCGTAGCAAAGAGGGATATTTGGCAGCCATGGCCGAGTTTAGGCCATGGACTACATCCCTAAGGGGGCGTATAGCGAAGCTATAGTTAAATAAGAGAGAGGGGAAAAAACCTGCATCGACACAGTNAGCTATAGTTAAATAAGAGAGAGGGGAAAAAACCTGCATCGACACAGTAAAAACCCTCTCGACAGAAATTTGCATTAAAAAATGCAAAAGGAGACAGCAGGTTATGGGTAACATGCTTTTAATGAGTGGAATTGAGCTCTAGAAGAGAAAATGGCTGTGGGCGCAAGCGCCCTTGGGCCATATAACTGCTGTCAATATTTCTGCGCATATGCCTGCACAGTAATATTAACAGCAGCTACAAATTGCAGGGCCATCCTGCTTCTCATCGTGTGTATCGGGACCTGGACGGCTCAATTCTGGCACCAACTCCGTCTTCCCTCGTCCGTGCTGACGCCAGGAGCTCCACGCAGGTGAAGGCGGAGAGGACTTTGCGAGGAGCCACCCCCTCTTCACATCCTTCAAAGTAGTCGGCGAATCAGCTGGCCCGACGTGGAGACTGACGCCAGCAGCTTCGGAGTTCCGACGCATTCCAGGTCCTTTCCAGAGCCATCTTCAATTGAGCCACCCACGTACCCGACGCCCACGAAGACGGCACTGTTGCACCGGCCAGTTGGTCCGCGGGCTGGTATTTTAATATTCCGAGCCACTCCAGAACCTGGAGATCCCCTATCCGCCACCTGGGGACGCGACGAGTTGCGGAATAGTCGCCGCATCCTAGCTGCCGTAATCGCCTCGTGCTGGCAGATGTCCTCATCCTTCGCTGGTCCCAATCGGCGGGTAGGTCCCGGAGCGGCGCAGCCGCCAGCACGATTTTCACTCCACGACAGCCAGGCTCGTCAATTTCGCATTTATATAGTAGTTAGGCTATATATATAGCAAGGACCGATATATTTTCCAGTTACTATCAATCGATAAGTTATTTTTCATATAGATACTTATCGATATCTTGATAAGTCGATACTTATCGATATATCGATAAGTATCGACATATCTATACGTATCAATAGTTATCGATATATCGAGCATTGACGCAGCATTTTACCCCGAGCACTAATTTTACTAAAACAAATTTTCAGGGAATGAGAATTTTTTTTCGGGATAAAAAGTAACCTATGTCACTTCTCAGTTCTCCAACTATCTCTGTGCAAATATCACATCGATCCGTTGCTCTGTTGCGATGTGAAAGAGGGGCAAACAAACATCCAAACACACTTTCACACACATATATATACACACACTAAATAAACATAAAAAAAATCAGATAAGATTAAAATATTACATTTCTGAAAAAATGTATAATTTAAAGACTTGCATGTAGTGTTTGTCCCCTTATCTTCACCCACTTCAGGTCCTGACTCTCATACAGATGGGAAAGCGCACAGCCCCACCCCACCCTCTTCTTGACCAAGAAACAATTTAATCATTGGCTTTATGTAACATATTATCACTCAACCCATCCCAATAAATCGTCTCTGTACGCTTGCAACTAGTTTGCACCTTCAAACCATTTTTTTCTCTATTGGATATTATAATTGGTTTTTTTTTTTATTTAGCATCTACCCCTAGAGACTTCGCATGTCGTCCATTTTCAAACCTGTTGGCGATGAGGACCCCAAACTTAAAGTATATATAATTAATATCTCCTATTTTACTAATAATCTTTATTGTTGTTTTTATTAAATAATACACACAAAATTTGTATTATTTACAAAATTGTACATGCATACAATCATTTCTTTGCGAAGGTTTTCGAAGGCAAGATGTGAATGGTATACATTTGTACTTAGCTCTAAATGATCAACCGAATAGTGTGTCCAGCCTAAACCCTTCATCGCCATTTGTTCTTCCTCGCGACATATGTTATTTATATTATCGTGAATACTCTTTTCGATGTCGTATACTGTATATTACAGATGGGTACATTCGAGGTCTTGAATGCCATTGTACAATGTCCGTCCTAGCAGGGTTCTACTTTTGAGTAGTTACATTCCTATCATATATTGTACGTAAGAGTCCCACAGTTTTTCAGCTCTTCTGGTAGTTGGATTGTTAAGTTATTTTAATAGCCGGCAGAAACATGCCAATATCTCTCGGCATACCTGGCGAATTATTTGTGACATCATTTTTCAAACTTCCATGAAAGTGGATTCCCCAGCACGACTTCATCAATTAGCATTAGGTTTGCCTAGATCATGTACAAGTTTTCGAGCCGGAGGCGTACACTGCTTGACATGATGGCGATATGACTCACGACACTCTCTTACTTAATTGTTTGATGTATTATAACTCTATAATTCACATCCACACTTACGAAAGCCTAGAGTCAAAAAAAGCACCTCCTGTATTCTCGCATTTTCCTCTCTTCTCAAGCCTACATGCAGTGTTACTTCTACTGAAGGTCTCAGCACAGTAGCGACATGATCGGCCCGATATCGGCAGCGAATTGTTCATACCATTCACATGCATGTCCTCAATTACCAATGGTGTCATTATTACATTTTAATTTACTGTACTAGATAGCAAAGACATGTTTGCATCATTATTACACACTGCATTACTTACGAGTCCATCACAGGTTCGTGGAGATAGCAATACATATTTTTGCTTTTCAGATGGCGGAACAAGTCTTTTACATATTTTCGAATGTCTATATAGATTGCCAGTACGAGCAAACAGACTAAGATATAAAAAAACACTTATATGCCATAAGGGACAGATTCATCTTACATTTATGATTTTCATGTTGACTCTAACATAGCTGCTATTGGCAAAGTCATCTTCACAGTGCATTCTTCGAAGACTTGATGGCGTTGACTTGGGTAGCGATGCCGATGGAACTGCTGTAGGTGTCCCACACGAAGTCGATGGCCCTGGTGGCACCATACCCGAACAAGGCAATGGTAATGCTGCTGTAGATAGTACCATGCTTGAGCAAAGCGATGGTGGTAAAGATGTAGGCAACCAACTGGCAGTACCAAACCCGAAGAAAGCGATGGCGACTCTGCTGTGGGCGATCCACCTGAATAAGCTCATGCCACTGCCAAAGACACCATTGTCCGTGACACATCCGGAGACTTCAGTGACTTTGGTGCATCAGAAGACATCGTGAATACAATATATGATGCCGACTGTAGTATTTAAACGAGACGATCCATACCTCTACTCTTCTGTTGACGAACTGGCAATCCCCACAATGTGCTGTCTCCTTTATTCATACAAGTCACCTTCACGTCCAACCCCCTTCTTTTCTTCCCTCTGCAATTCCCTGCCCCACCAACCCCTCTCTGTTAAACCTCTTATTTCAATCTGATACACAGCTTACTTCAGCCTGAAGGCTTGTGTACATTCCCAGGTCCACCCGTACGAGCTCCTGTATGTTTAGACCTACATCTTTATTACCTAAATACATAAACATGTCATGTAGTTTGTTTAAGAAATTTGGATTCTTTAAGGGTTTCTTTATAAAAAATTCTAGTCTAATGACAATGCTTAAAAATAAAAAATAAACAAATAAATGGTTTTATACACACTATTTATTGTACAGATAGGTAATTAAATTCAAAAACAAAACAATTTGGTCTCAGTTCAGGTTTTTTTTTTAAATTCTTCTTTAGAACCAACCTCGGGGTGACTTTTTGTCAAGTCACAGACCGCCGATTCCCATTACAAATACGAGGCTCACCATTTCCGGAGTAGCTGCACACTCCTCCACATGCGTGTCCAATCAGGTTCTGGCCTGTCGCATTCATGTCGCTGCAGGTCGTCATAAAGTTTCGTCAGCCGTCAAAGCGAAGGACAGCCAAACTCGAACACCACAGCGTTGATTTCCACTTCGTTTTTGCTCAAATCGCTCAGCTATTTTTCTGTTCGGGCCCTGCCACGTTAATCGGTCCTCGCTGGAAGTTTCCCACTTTATGTTACATAATCTTGATTTCGTGCAACTCCAGTCCGTGGTAGTTTGGTCAGCCAGTCCTTCATCTTCTTGCTTTTCTCATCCAACAGTTTTCACACGAATACGGGGGATAAAAGGAGCACATACACATTTTACAGACGTCTTCGATCTCCTTGAGCATTAAGAAACCCTGGCTCTGGAAGCTCTGCAGTACATCCTGATGATGTTTATGCTCAAATACGACTAAACTGATATTGTTTTTAGCTCATTGTGTTTATATTCTCTGCAGCATTCACAAAAGAATCTTCACGACTTTGTCTCGACAATTGTACAATGCGAGCCAGTAGTGAAGTATTAGGCAAAAAGTGCTTGTGTGTGCAGTAATATTTCCATCCATAGTGAATTCGATCATGCAATTGATTACATTCGAACTGATACACTCATCCGGTTACTCACATCGAACACCATAGGTGGGAGCAAGCTCTTGAATATATCATGGGTCATTATCGGAGTTTGGCGGTGCCCATAATATGAATTTTGGAATTGAGTGTACATTTGATATACCAGAAGATCATTTCCATGTCCACGTATGGCTAGCTTTCACTATTCAGAAATATTATCACATTTTCTTTGTGGTATGTGTTGAACGGCTCACACTCACATAGTCCTGTCTTCTGGTCTGTAGCCCAAATATGATGTACCATGGTTTCTTGGTGGCAAAGCTGGACTTCGCAATACAGCTTATGTGCTGGCTTGTGAGCAATATGTTGTAGGTGTCGAGACTCCACGACCTGAAAACCGCATATATGTTTTTGCCATTTTCCGCATTCTTCAGCATCTTGTTACATTTTGTAGTGCTCAACTGATCATGAGACACCATCCATTCGATATACTGTAGTTTCAATTCCACTGTCTACGGGTTTATTCTATACCCATGGTGGCATCTTTGTATGTATAGGCTAGGAGCAGTAACAATTCCTACTTCGAACAGGTAATAATGTGCTTGCAGTCTTCAGCGAATCCCAGTAACATCGCTAGACGAATGCAGAACTCGAATTTCTCTCCAGGGTGTAGAGGAAAACTGTAGTCATTTTCTATCCCCCAGCCTGCCATCTTGCCCACTGACAGCTCGTTCGGGGTGAGGGAGAGGTAGTTTTTATCGCAGTCATTATGCCACCATCACTCGTCTGGTCTGTCTCAACACCATTGAGCAAGTACATGATGCGATCGATAAGGTAGATAATAATATAATTGTTCGTTATTTTCTTCGATGCCAGGTTAGATCCATATTCTTTGATCAGTGTCCCCTGAATCCCAGGAATGACTGACAACAAAGAGTGCAGATATCTTGGTGTTGGGATGCTATCCGAATTTGTCTCTCTTCACAACAGCTGGAATATAAATGTTGCTGTGCGGTGCTACAACTGGTTTAAAACCTGAAGGTACCATTGGCGAAAACTCGTGCATCATTTTGCTCGGTCTACCATTGAAATATGTGCTGCTTGCTAATTAGCAGTTAATTCGTATCACATTAACAGGAAAGTTGTTTATGGGTCGCGATGTTCCATGCGTTTTGCAAGCTTCATAAATGTGTGTCTCTAACCCCAGCATCATTCCAATGGAATCCGGATTCGTAAAGTCGATATTTTCACTACATCTGATGACACTCTTCAGAGTATTAGGATTTCCATGTAGTTCAAAGTCTATGTCAGGAGATAGCAGTTATTCGATGTTGTCTAGTTCGTAAGAGGCTATGGGCAATGCCATCACATAGGAGACATGCAGCTTTTAATGAGGCTTATCTTATAGTTATTTTCATCGATGTTTGGTATCGCATTGTAGGTTTGTAAATCAACCAGGCGTATGCACATTCCCCCCTTCCAGGTCGAGTGGCTTAAAGTGAATCACACAGAGCTCGGAGATACGACCCATCAAGCTAAGCGTTGTCGAGGTTATCGATGATTTCATGTCGATTTATAGTAGTAATTGTATTCAATTACGTATAAGAACGAACAAGAAAGCAAAGACATAAGAAAACGAAGTTCCGAATGTTCGGCATCTGCTCCATATCATAGTCGTAAGTCATCATTGGTTCTTTCACGTACCGCCGCAACTCGGGTGGAGGGTGCTTATTACTAAAACTGTCATAGTAGTCTGCACATTTTCTAAATTATATACAAGTTACCAAGTTCATACCAGGCCCAGATGTCATGTCCAGGTTGATTATGGCACATTTGCCTCTCTTGAATTTTGGGGAGCAAAGCATTTTGCATGAACATGCCACAAAAATTAGGTGTCTTCAATTTGCGCACAAACAGTTCGAAATCCACATTCGTGAGCGGTCATTTTGGTAGAGATTTCATTAATGCCTCTTCCTGCTGCATCACAATTGCACAATTCTGCCTCGTACTTAGTATGGTGTTACGTATATGCCTTGGCTTTTTTACTCGTAGCGATATTTTCCATATTTGCATGCATCTTTGGACCTTGGAAATCTGCATCTATTACTTCAATTTTGTGTTAACTGCTCGGACGATACCACTTGTGACTCCGATTAAGCCTCCGAGGGCTCCGAGTGCACCTTTGTCACCAATTTTGGTTTCCCTTGCGCCTTATGCTTGCTCTTTGCACCCATGCCCATCTTCACCTTGACCTTCATCATATTGGAAGTGTCCCACACAGCTATTTTTTCCGAGTTCAGTGTCCAGTGCGCGATGCATTTCATCGGCCCTTTGCGCGAGTAACTTGCCTGCCTGGTACTGTGTGTATGACAAGTAACCCTGGTAGTGAGCTTTTAGAAATGTGTTTCTTTCGTCCTGCTCATAATAATCCTGGAGTTGATGTTAACTATTTAAATCAAATTCATGTACGAGATATAATATGTTGGAAGACTTTTGCTCTCCACGAAATTGTTAAAAATCATACTGCAGCTGTATTTGTAGCTCAAGTTCCTGTTTTGTTTTCATGTAAAAAGGTTACATTGGAATTAGGTGATGAAATATGGATGTTTCGAAAACTAGTTGGTAGTACTGTTCCTTTAATGCCCCGTCTAGTGCATTGATGCCCATGTCACTACATGCCATCTTTTTAGCTATCTTCATTCACCCTTGCCTGCAGAACTTGTATCCAGGAATGTGCAGTTCTAATGGTAGATTGTTGATCAGCATACGATGATCCTGCTTCCAGTTATGGTCTTACCCCATCGATGCATTTTGGTGAACTGATCTAAGAACTTATCAATTGGCTCTTATTTTACATTTTCGTTTCAGTGTCATGGAGATTGGCAAGCAGGGTGTTTATTCCTGTACAAGTTAGAGAGGAATATGCCGAACTCACATGTGGCTCTCTCCATGGTGAGCTTTTGCCAGGTACCGTAAGGTGTATCATCGGGGGACCATAAAATTGTGGCGAGATATGCATGCTTTTGAGTTTGCTCGGGAAACCAAATAGCCTTTGGTTCGAGAATGTGTACCTGTAACCCAGATCACTCCAGAAACAGAAATACCAGTATCTGGCACATGCACTGCAGGCTGTGGATGGTATGGGTTATTTTCCATGCAGATATAACGAAGTCATCATGCCACTAAGCGAGGTGCTACCGAATTCAGTGTTCGTCTTCAATAAAATAGCATGCGACAAGCAGAAGTTCATCCAGAATTATTTTAGCATGGGACGCATGCGAACTTGGACAGAATGTATCTCGGCAGACATATTTGCGCATATCCAAACAACTGATTCTCCACAATGCAATGCTTAGTTGTTGTTCCTCATAGACGATTCAAATTTGCGACACACGTACAATGACCACATCAATATGGACATGACGTTATCAGATTTTAAGAGTCTGTGTGCATTGTGCTGGAAAGGCAAGTATGGATTTTTTGTGATCGTAAAAGACTGCCCTCTATATTATGGCAGGTACTGGCACAGCTTTATCAATTAATCGTCAACTATCGAGAATGTGTTACAGTATATCGAAATTCGCTCTGAGTTTCCTCAAGCTGTCTCTTGACAAAGATGAAGATTGAGGTTGCCTATTACCAAGAAACTATAGAACTTGTGATGCTGGTAGATGAATAATTCGAAATGTTGGTTGACCTGAATTATCTGAAGATGCTGCCACTAAACATTTCGTCCTTGAAACTGGTAATGGCATCATCTCGAAATTACACAATGTGTTGTCCGAATGGAACAAATTATTTCGCAATTACTTGTCTAAGCTTGAGGCGAAGATGGACCATGTGAAGCCAGAGATTGTTGTGATTTTATGGCAGTGGACCAGCATGTAAATAGTGTTCAAAGACAGATTGGATGTGGCATCAGCAAAATGTGAAGAGAAATTGAGGGAGATGAAATATTTCATAGAGCATACATTCACTACCTCGATTTTCCACCTCGCCACGAAAACGGACGTTCAAAAACAGGGCAGGTACTTTTTAGATATCTGCAGAAAATGCCTGGAAGAAATCGAAAATCGTTTGTTGGAGACTCACGACTAAACCTATAAAAGAGAGAATGGGTAACTTTTTTTATTCAGTGCGATGCCGGACATTGTTAGTGACCTGCATCGAACGATACATTCGGTTCGCGCGAAGTATCTTCCCGCCAGAGAGCCAGATTTTCGCACGACCTTATAAATAAAGAAATCTTTAAGCCCATTACTTGCCATCTCGATGTACTTAGGGAGTGCGATGGAGCCCCCATAGTCGTAAAGACCGAAAACGACGATACTGTTTAACCTCCGAAAAAGCGGAAACATGATGACATACAAATGGATTGGGACGATGAACCAGATGTGAATTTGCTACACAATGTAACGGTTTGGAAGAGAGTCTTCAGACACAAATGCTCTGGTTTGTTGGTACCTGCGATCATGCACATCTCAGAATGATGATACGACATATGGTGTATACAGGTACGACGATAAATGGTTCCTCGGTGCTGATGAAATAGTTTTTATACCAGGTTTGATCATACAAGTAAGCGACTACAAGACACATGGTAACACAGGTCTCTACGAACTTCTATTTCGCAAGGAGCCTAGGGAGTATAATGATGATGACCTTTTGGAATACAAGACATTGCTCGAACTCATGCATGCACTCTACCAAAATAACGATCCCGAGTTCGGTGCTTAAGAGGGCAAAGACCACGAAAAAATCGACATTCTCAAGTGCCCCTTCAGTGACCCAGCACTGAAAAGTGTGGAAGGTCTGAAGAGGATAGATGGTGACAAGAACATAGATCATGTGTTTCGGGACGACCCGAACGAACTCATCGATAGGCTGCGACAACTGGTCGCTTCCCAAATGGTTGGAAATGACTCGCACACCAACGAGATTCAGGAGAAAGGTTACATCCGATTAGTCGGTTGGGAATCGCCCATGAACTGCATGCGTCTGCCAGGGCGAAACTACCGTCGTTTCAAGGCCATGATTTGCGAGATTAACAACCTGTTTCAAGCCGACTTCGTTATTATGAAACCGAATGCTCGGGTCAGCAAGGGTTACAAATACATGTTGACTGTCATTAATACATATAGAAAATTCACCCAGCCAGTAATGTCGAAGAATGCACGTGATATAACCGAGGTCATGGTGGATATATTGCGCGAAAGATGCATCCTGACTATTCTACAACCTGACGAGGGGTTCTATTCTAGTTTTTCGAGACGCAGCTGCCGATCGTGAAATAACGATTTTCATCCAGTGTTTGGTATTGTAAGTTAATGATGACTTCTCGGGTTTTGTAAGAAAACTATCAAGAGCCCTCGACAGCTAATGTGATGTTGAAAACTGCTTTCTCGATTGGGAAGCTGAGTTTCAACATGGCATGTAAGAAGCATGGTGGCCGTATTTATTGTAAATATGCATAAACGTTATGGTTCTGTCTTCTTAAACATGGTATATAACAAATAATAGGTTATAATACATGCAGATAATTATTAAATGCATCTAATTGTATCAATACATGTTCAGAAGTATTTTATATTTCTTTATCATGAGTCTATTTCGCAAGTATAGAAATGGGCGAGTTGTAAGGTCGCGTGACTACTAGTAAATTGAGAAATATGTTTTGGGTTCGGGGCTTGGCTAACAATTTAATTTTACTTCTCATAATACCATATAAAACAATTTTATTCCCTCATGCATTAATGAAACTAATTAAAAGGGTAGTTTGTATTATTTTATTAATAAATATATAGGCTACACATTTTTTTTATACAAACACTTTACTTCACTAGTGGTTATGGAAATGTGTATGTATGGGTAGAGGCGGGTAGCCCCGGCCACATAAATAAAACTCATGTCATTTTGAAAATTAACAGAATTAAATCTTTACTTTCATACTAGAATGGAAATACAACATATCTCTCACAATTATAATTAAGTAACAATCTGATAGGTTCATTATCTTAGCTTATATTAGGTCTTGAAATCAGGCTTCAATTTTCAGTGGATACATTTTTGGAGGGTAGCCCCGGACATAGATTTAACGATGACCAAACCGTTTTTTGGCCTTACATACATCACAAAAGTAATATTCCTCTGAAGGGTCAATGTCCACACATGCTTCGTGCGCCCAGTCTTCGCATTTATGACACTGGATCCAGTCTTCTTGGAACGTTTCTCCGCAAATGATGCATTCTGTATCCTGGCCTCTTTGTTGCTGAACCAAACTTTGAAACGTTGAATGTTCCTCTTTGNTATATCCTGGTCTCTTTGTTGCTGAACCAAACTTTTAATGTTCTTCTTTGTTTTATTTTATTAACTGCCGCCTTGTTTTTATTGATTGCAGCCTTTTTCTCTTTCAGCGCGTTTTTGAACGGCGAAGATGTCAGAATCTCACTCTTTTGTATTTTTCGGGAACGCACTGCAAGACGTTTCTTAGAAGCATCAGGAAATGGCTCAACTGTTTGAGCAATTAATTTGCTCTAGGCACCTTATATCTCTCAGCTGCTTCTCTCACAGATGTCGTTTTTTCCTGGACAGATAGCATAGCCTGTTTCATTTTATTTTCATCCCAATTTCCTCAGTGTGTAACTCTTCCCTTGACATTTGGCAATTTTGAAGTGATTCTGCAAAAGACAAGAAAATTTTACACACTGGTTGTAACATTACATTACAATAACTAAACATTTCTCGATCCAAAAATGTCCGGGGTTACCCGACAACATCGTGTCCGGTGGTACCCGACCGTCATATTCTATGTCAAGCGATAACAGGTAAAATAACAGCGCATACGACGAAAGTTAGGAGGGATAAGATTGTATTTGCTCACTTAATNAGGTCCCGGAGCGGTGCAGCCGCCAGCACGATTTTCACTCCACGACAGCCAGGCTCGTCAATTTCGCATTTATATAATAGTTAGGCTATATATATATATAGCAAGGACCGATATATTTTCCAGTTACTATCAATCGATAAGTTATTTTTCATATAGATACTTATCGATATCTTGATAAGTCGATACTTATCGATATATCGATAAGTATCGACATATCTATACGTATCAATAGTTATCGATATATCGAGCATTGACGCAGCATTTTACCCCGAGCACTAATTTTACTAAAACAAATTTTCAGGGAATGAGAATTTTTTTTCGGGATAAAAAGTAACCTATGTCACTTCTCAGTTCTCCAACTATCTCTGTGCAAATATCACATCGATCCGTTGCTCTGTTGCGATGTGCTGGTGCTGGGGAAATACTTCCGAAAATGTACTTTTTTTTTCAAATTAATTTCTATTTTAATTGCATCTATAAATGTGTAAGTAATTTTCCAGGAAAATGTTTATTGAATCATATTGAATTTATTGAATCTGTACATCAGATATGTTAATTAAATTTTTATTGCTGTTACGAAATATGAAACTTGAATAAAAACAACTAAAGGCTATTCACCATTCCAAAAATGACACCTTTCCCCCATTTGTTTCCAAATAACTTGCCTCTCGAACTCAAAACGATATTTGTCATGTTTATTTTAAAATTGAAATGTGATAACTAACAGAAAATTCCTGTGCAATGGTTTCAAAACTATATTATTAATAATAAGAAAAATGTGAAACTATACAAGATGATGAAATAAAATTTCAAGCGATAACAGGTAAAATAACAGCGCATACGACGAAAGTTAGGAGGGATAAGATTGTATTTGCTCACTTAATNTTCAAGCGATAACAGGTAAAATAACAGCGCATACGACGAAAGTTAGGAGGGATAAGATTGTATTTGCTCACTTAATGTGTCACAGAATATACACTGTTGGAACTGGCGTAGTTAAATGAGCACACCTAATAATTAAACCTGTTTCTGCCAGCATGGCAGGTTATAAAAGCAAGTGCTTTCGGAACTATGGCCTACGAATGACATAGTTAAGCTTATAAGATGAGTCTAAGAATGTGATATGGTTCATCTTCTCATTGTCGGACCACTGACTCGCCACATTAAATTCAGCAACGCGCGCCTTGCGATGTGCGGAACAGCGCACCTATGCGTTTGAGCCGTGATCCAAGCACCCGTGCAGTGAACGGGTCCCGAGACCCGCTCACGCATACCTAAGACAACGTAACGTCCAGTACCAAGCCACGGACTACATTTTTGCAGGAGTAATCTGCTCATTCTGCGGGAATTCTAGTAGTTTAATGTATAAATAGTTTTCCCCGGCATGTACCGAACTCGGGAAATATCTAAGATCCAAGCAAGTGATTGTTTGCAATGTGAAGAGTAGAGGGAAGTCATAACCACGTCCTCATGCAAAAGGCTTTTAATTAAGTATGCATGCGTATATTGATTGATTGTTTCTCGTAGATTTTCTGGAAGTGTTTCTGTACTAATTCGTTTAGTTGAGCTAGAAAGAACATTCCACAACTTTGATAACTATAGCCCTAAATTTTACGTACATGCCTGGCGTGCCCCAAATAACCATGTAAAATCAAATTTCTATTTGCGAATTTTGCAATTTGTTCTTTAATTTTGTTGAAATAATAAGAGTGTATATATTGTTTCTCTTATTACTTGTATGTGTTTAAATGTGTCATGTGTATATTTGTATGTAAATGTTTTCCTTTAATATTCAGAAATTATTATGTAAAAACTTAAAAGACACTTGGAAAGAAAGCAAAACTACCAATGAGTTGTAAACCAATCTGATTTAATATTTCTGTGTTCGTTTCTGTTTCTCTCTAACAGCTTAAAATTGATGTTACGCGGTAACTTATCTTGCTCTTTACACACGTGATATCGCAGCAAAGCTCACTGCAATCTCGCCATGTACCCACACTCTGGACAAAATAGTATGGACCATTGCCTGTTATATATATAGGGCTTTATCCTTAGTTACTTTTTCAGCCGCATTTCTGGCCAGCGTTATAGAGAATCGTTTTTTGCCTGTTTCCTGTTGTCTATTTGTGACAGTTTGTAATGTCGTCGATGCATTTNCAGCGTTATAGAGAATCGTTTTTTGCCTGTTTCCTGTTGTCTATTTGTGACAGTTTGTAATGTCGTCGATGCATTTGTTTACCACGTGTTAATATACTGCTATGGTTAAGAATTGATTTGCTATTATTTCGCTGTGTGAAATAATAGTTTATGCTTTTATTAGTGTTGTGCACCAAACTGTGAAAACAAAACTGCTTCAAGATATGGGACGTTCCAGNCAGCGTTATAGAGAATCGTTTTTTGCCTGTTTCCTGTTGTCTATTTGTGACAGTTTGTAATGTCGTCGATGCATTTCTTTACCACGTGTTAATATACTGCTATGGTTAAGAATTGATTTGCTATTATTTCGCTGTGTGAAACAATAGTTTATGCTTTTATTAGTGTTGTGCACCAAACTGTGAAAACAAAACTGCTTCAAGATATGGGACGTTCCAGTGTTTCGTGATAGTCATCGGTTTGTGTCGTGGAAGAAACTAACCTTGCTTGCCAATTTTCCTGAAATGAGTGATGCCGAATTTTGTGATAAATTCCAAACATATAGTCTTTTAGCAACGATTGTTGTTAGCCCTGGCACAAAAGGTCTAAATCCGTACTCTTCTCGAGTTATTGTTTTTCTAACACTTTCGCACATCATTAGAGTTAGACGGAACATTGTTTTATTCAATGTTTTTATCCTTTGTAAAACAGTGTTTTTAACGGCGTGTGCTGACAAACATTATTTGAAGGAACAATTTGTAACTGTAAAATAAAGCATTAACCCTATATATATAATAATGTACGTTTATGTTCTCACTAAAGTGGTCCAGCGTATAACGAGTTCCTTGTATCGACGTAGTTTTGGCACCGAAAAGGCTTAAATGCGTCATAATATGATAATATTACCAGTACAAAGTTGAAATATATCATATTTTTATTGATTGGAAACCTCAAATCAAGTTAGTTCGAGTATATTTGCTATAGGTGGTGTAAATTAATTTCAGAGAGCTGGTAAATCTTGTATTATCAGTATTATGGTATAATTAGGCACAAATCAGAATCTGTGTAGGCATTCAAATTTTATAAGCAAACATTGATTATCTCATAATAAAACAATCAGGTTAACAAATTTCGAATTGTTAGCAGCTGTAAAACTGTACGTATTGATTAATTTTCGTGACATTTGCACAGAATGTTTGAAATTATTGTGCAAGTGTGTTGTAACAGCTGGAAGAACATTTACTGAGTTTCGTAACCAGTATTGCCCTTATGTTTTAAGAAAACGCCGCCTGTCTGTCATATTACATTCGTAAGAATTGCATAGTTTATGTAACTATAAAATTAATCTTTTTACTTTGTTGATGTGAAAAGGCGTTTACTGAAAATCCAAAAACATAAAAATTAAGCTGTTCAGATGTGTGTAATGCATGCATAGGTTTTGCTTGTTTGGAAGTTCATTATTCTCAAACTAGGTTTGAGAGCATGTAAGAATTGACATTGTTCATAGCAGGAACACACTTACACTCAAAGTCAATTAAAATGAAAGTAACATTTAGCTAATTATGATTATGAAAGGTCAGGATTTTAGATAAGTGTTTTGAGTTTTATTTCAATTTCGTGAAAGTGAAATGGCACACATGAGCAACAATTTTAATGTCTTGAGTAGCAAATTATTGCCATAATTGCGTAGTCATGCAAAATTTTATATATTTAAAAAAAAACAATATTTTTTACTCAATTGTAATACTGATCATACAACAGTTCAGTTTGGTGGAAAAATTATTTATNTAAAAAAAAACAATATTTTTTACTCAATTGTAATACTGATCATACAACAGTTCAGTTTGGTGGAAAAATTATTTATAACAATTGTTTACAATAACTAAAATAGAAGAAAAAATAATTTGGTTGCATGTGTGTTTCACCATCATGACTTTTGGAATTAGTAAGAGATGTATTTCTGTTGCACCCAACAAAAAATTTAATGACAAATTCACCTGATTTCGTAAAACATCTGTTACTATTTGCCAAACAAAAATGTCTAATTCTCAGTGATTGAAGCAACAGGTGTAGCTGTAGCTACATATGTAGAATTCGGCATTGACACACCTGCAGGGTTGTATAATTTCATTACTTAATTCATTAATTACTTATTAATAGCAAGTGGTGAAATTTGTTTGTTGGAAAGTATTTTGCTGTGTATTTTCAAACAAAATGATAGTAATTGCATTTAGAGGTTTTGTTTGCAATGAAATTAAGGCAGCTTTTACGGGTGAATTATTTTGTATTGCTTGTTCTTAATAAAAATATAATTTTTGTTACACCTAGGATCTTTACACAGCCCTATTAAACCATTTTTTAAATTATTATTTTATTTGATTAGGAAAAGTTGAAAGGAAATCGTAGCCTATAAATATCGTTATTATTGCATTGCTATGTATGTACTTGTGAGTTAGAAGACTGCTTTTCTTACCCGAGAACAAGTGCTTATTTTTGGTTCTATGCAGCAACGTAACTGATGCATATTTTGTTGCAATCTATGTATGCAGTTTATGAAGACCCAAATGAAAGGGAAGCAAATTTTTCAGTTGTGGTTGGTTTCCAACAATTAATCATTTGTAAGCTTTAAAGTGGATTCACGTTTGAGAAACTGTAGAGACTGCGCTGTGAATGTGCCCAGGCCATGTTAACCCTTGAAATTCTTAAATTATACTTTCATTTGATTCATTTGGAAATGTTTGAAGGTAATTTGCAATGATAGGACCCTGTTGAGAATGTGCTGTGGCTGTCGACATACCTAACTTCCATCTTCGAGATTAATTTGTCCTACATTACACAGTCTAATGCCAATGCAAGTGTGACAACAAATATGAAGTGACAGATAGCTATCGACTGCGTTGAGACTGTTGCAGTGTCTTCAGTAACCTTCATTGAGTTCACGGTACCTCCAAACCTTATGTAAAGCAGACCTATCTGCCCCAAAACAAAATGTCGGTCTTGCACATTTGTAATTATGACAAGCTCTTCCTTTAGTTTTAAGTTATGAATTTTTAAATTTGCAGATATGAGTGATACACTTTCAATAAATTTAAAGTATAAAAACAATTACTGGCACAATGTAAAGCACAAAGATGATAATGAATCTATTAAAGAAAACATCTGGTTCCAGAGACTGAAATGAATGAATATATATATAAAGTGTTCATTGCACAACCAGACTCTATCCATGAAGTTAAGTATAACAAAAAATGTGATGTTTATATGTGTTGTGCAAAATGTATTCCACAAAACTGTGTAAAAATGCCATCTACATTAAAAATTATATTCGGGACATCTGTTTAAGTACCATTCATAGATAAAATTTAAAATGTATGTCTCAATTACTTATTAATGATTTTTACCAGCGATTAGTATAAGTGTACTTTTTATACTAGATAATGATTTTATAGGTGTGTGTATATATATATATATATATATATATATATAGAGAGAGAGAGAGAGAGAGAGAGAGAGAGAAGCCTGTTAATAAGACGTAAAAATGATTCCTATATTTTCATGAAGTGGTTTACAGTTTTTTATTCTGTGGTTTCTGAGATCATTTGACATTTATTTCAGCTGCTAAATATGTTTCGTGTAAAATTTTCTTAAAATCAATAATCATAGTTTTGTGGATCCCTAACTTTAACAGTAATGAATATATGTAAACCTACAGCAGTTCCTAGAATATTGTGTTTTGGTTGATACAAAATTATGGTTTACATTATGAATTTTTAAATTAGTGTTGATTGGACCCATTTTCCTAAATGTTATCAGCTCAAATTCAAACATGTTGCTGTAAATATGGCTCAGCAAATTCACATTTATGTTAAACCCTTTGTCCTCTTCTCTAGGNCAAATTCAAACATGTTGCTGTAAATATGGCTCAGCAAATTCACATTTATGTTAAACCCTTTGTCCTCTTCTCTAGGCTGTAATACATGTTTATACTTCAGTGACAACTGGGTGCACATGAAGAAGATATTTCATTAAAAGTGCATTCCCAACTATTAAAAGTGTTGTCTCATTTCAGTATCGTTATTGTTTGCTTCCATATTAATTAAGAGTTTTAATCCAAAGGCTCAACTTACANGTGTTGTCTCATTTCAGTATCGTTATTGTTTGCTTCCATATTAATTAAGAGTTTTAATCCAAAGGCTCAACTTACACTGTTGATTAGTTTCCTTTATTGAAAAGCGTCTTACAATTAACTACAAAGAGTTATTAAAAAATCAATTTCTCAAGCTTAAATTGTTTACAGCCTAAAACACAATCACATAGGTCTATGCTAATGTGTGCCTTCTTACTCTAGCGTGTCAACAATTTGTTCCAGTCAAAATGTAATTTATTTGATAAGCGTATATATGAAGATCANCCTTCTTACTCTAGCGTGTCAACAATTTGTTCCAGTCAAAATGTAATTTATTTGATAAGCGTATATATGAAGATCAATGTTTTTAAAGTGCTTAGTCAACCATAACGTTATTGACAAGCAAACACCACTCAGTGAAAGGAAATAAAGTTTCGGATTAATTTTTGATAATCACAATTAGTAGAATGATTATGGGGAGTTTGGCGCAAGAGGTTGGAGGCCCGGAGCGTCGAAACTGTTCATGCTCTGTCATTCCAGTCCCCCGGTGGCCATATTTTCCACCATCTTGTAAACATGTAACCTTTACATTTAACCTTTAACCCCGGTGACCTTTAAGCCCAAAAATTAAAAATCCAAAACAAAAATTAAAAATTATAAAAAATAAATGTTTCAAATGTTATAAAAATTTATAAAAAATATATTTAAAAAATTACATTTTTAGAGGTTGAGGGACCTCTGCCCATACTCATTTCACCAATTTGGTAGGTGCCGTCCACCATCTTGGCAGGCATCATAGTCACAATACGCCATTTTGGTCGGTGCAGTCCACCATTATGATAGGCGTCACAGCCACCATCCACCATTTTGGTTTTTTTCGTTTGTCATTTGTTTTACATTACTGTATTTTGTCTCTCACTTTCGTTCGACCACATATTAGATTCGGCGCCCTTCACTTTGGATTCTATTTTCAACACCTAGGTGGCGCTATTTTCTCGATTTTGTCACCAGGCGAGCTGCCAATTTAACCACCAGGCAGCAGCCATATTTCGTCAGATTTTTTTNTATTTTCTCGATTTTGTCACCAGGCGAGCTGCCAATTTAACCACCAGGCAGCAGCCATATTTCGTCAGATTTTTTTAATTATAGGTGATGCTTTTGGCACCCTTCATATTAAATTCTATTTACTACAAATAGGTGGCATTAATTTCATGATTTCACTGTCAGGCGAGATGCCAGTACCCGTTAATTCTGATGATTTAGCCGCAAAGTGAGCTGTCGGCACTCATATTTTTAGTCATAGAAAAATTTATAATTTTGATTCCAATTTTTAAAAAAGATTATTTTTCCAATCAGCAGTACACCTACAAGCATAAATAATTAAATCGATATTTTTTTGTATTAAGATCTTTAATTAGGACCGACCAAAANGGCAGTACACCTACAAGCATAAATAATTAAATCGATATTTTTTTGTATTAAGATCTTTAATTAGGACCGACCAAAAACATTTTTCGTTGTAATACAAATTAAATTAACATTGAAATTGTGTATTTATAATGTTACCCGTCACTCCAAACACTTAAGTCCGAACAGTTATTCGCCATCGCTTAATCTCTTTTCACTACTGATCTGATTTTCAGTATTGTCTGCCAGAGCGTGCTAGTATGGGGAAAGTATTTCATGGGAACAATGNTTTCACTACTGATCTGATTTTCAGTATTGTCTGCCAGAGCGTGCTAGTATGGGGAAAGTATTTCATGGGAACAATGTCGACCCTTGGCACAGTTTCTCGTCTCATGCTAGAAGTGACAGATCACTCTCTCTCCCCTCGTCATTAAGCATTCGNTCGACCCTTGGCACAGTTTCTCGTCTCATGCTAGAAGTGACAGATCACTCTCTCTCCCCTCGTCATTAAGCATTCGGACTGGTAAGTTCAGATATTTTATTCAATCAGATCGCATGATATTATCAAGCGTGAACGTAATACGAATTTATATTTCCGCGAAATTAAAAATATGCTCAAATTTGGAGTATCGGTTCGTGCCAGCTAGTCTATGGAGGAATATATAACCTCATAAAATACAGTACCAGAACTCAGTTTTTTTATTTATGTATTTACCTTAGATCTAATTTTCAATGACGTTATCTCAGTACCCGTGCGGCTACTGTACCGTAACACTTCGTTTGCATTCAACAAATGTGCACGAAGACACGAAAAGTATGGATGTTCGAATAATGCATATAGAGTGGCATATAGTGTGGACACTGTGGGATGGCATTTGCTAGGTGAGATAACTTGCAGAGGCATGCAAAAAACTTTCGTAGATGTAGGAATTTCACCTGCCAAAATCTGTAATGTGCATACACCTTCGCCGCAACGTACGAGTGTAATTCCCACGCAAGGGTTCAGGATAAGTATCCACCATCGTGCCAGAAATCATCACGTTCAAACTGCATTCCAACACAGTCTAAATACCTATGCCTCCACAACGAGAGTGGGTATTCGAAGGAAGTTTGCACATTTTTAGCTCGAATGGAGCAAAACATCGCTGTTAACTCTCCACATAAACACGGCACCAATAAAATGTAATTTATGGATAGAACGCAGCTTTGCAAAACCGAACCCATTCAACGAAAAGAAGGTATTCGAATCAAAAGGCAAGATATCGGAAAATACTGTAAAACTTCATACTGTAAATATACGTCACGAGAAAGAAGCATANTCGAATCAAAAGGCAAGATATCGGAAAATACTGTAAAACTTCATACTGTAAATATACGTCACGAGAAAGAAGCATATAAACAGCGTGTTTCGAAGTAAATATTAACGAAAAATCAATCTCCGAGTGCCCCTTCCCCTCTAAACAACATGCTTTATCACATCAGTGAAACATTTTTTTAAAATTAATGTTGGAAAAAGTTACGTACTGTGTATGGATGCATTATGCAGCTTTCTATAAAATAATCATTACTTGATAAATCCAAAAACCGAGTTAAAGCCACTTCGCTATACCCACACTATGCGATATGCACGGGAAAGTAGCCCGTGCACACCAAGGTATAGACAATCATCAATAAAATCCTTTCCTCCCAAGTTTAAAATCAGTAAATTAGGAAATTTAGGCAGCAGGAAAAAAATACCCATATGGTTACTCAATGTGCGGTGATTTTTCTAGCACCCATTGTCAGCATTGAAAATTTTTATAGGCATTAATAATACACGTATGGTAAGTTTTGCAGGAAAACAATTANGATATCGGAAAATACTGTAAAACTTCATACTGTAAATATACGTCACGAGAAAGAAGCATACAAACAGCGTGTTTCGAAGTAAATATTAACGAAAAATCAATCTCCGAGTGCCCCTTCCCCTCTAAACAACATGCTTTATCACATCAGTAAAACATTTTTTTAAAATTAATGTTGGAAAAAGTTACGTACTGTGTACGGATGCATTATGCAGCTTTCTATAAAATAATCATTACTTGATAAATCCAAAAACCGAGTTAAAGCCACTTCGCTATACCCACACTATGCGATATGCACGGGAAAGTATCCCGTGCACACCAAGGTATAGACAATCATCAATAAAATCCTTTCCTCCCAAGTTTAAAATCAGTAAATTAGGAAATTTAGGCAGCAGGAAAAAAATACCCATATGGTTACTCAATGTGCGGTGATTTTTCTAACACCCATTGTCAGCATTGAAAATTTTTATAGGCATTAATAATACACGTATGGTAAGTTTTGCAGGAAAACAATTATATATACCGTGAGGAGACGCTAGCGTAAAAGGTACACCTACTACAAGTACACAATTACAGAAAAAAAACTATTAACTTCGGCAAACAAAATTTAAGCATTTTCATTCATTCGTGTGCGCCGCTCGCTCTATTAATAAATATATCGGATCCGCGGTGAAACACCCCTTCCCCCTTGCCTACTTCCATCACCGTCCAGAGTCACAAACACACTGCTACATGACCTAAGCCGAATGAAAAGTGACATGCGAACATGTGTATGTATACGTGTGTAGCCTCTACGCTAACAGTTGTCAATAGTATTCACTCTTTATGAATTACCTGATCTAAAACATAGTTTTATTTCTGAGATGCTAGTCCACCATGCAGATTTATATCACAATACAAATTCCAGCAAAGACATTTGCATACAGCTATCATTCACCACCCTTCAACCTCGTCGAGACATACTATAAGGTTTGACTACACAAGTGGGAAAAAAATAAGAGCATATAGCAACCAGTGCATTATGGAGATGATGAAATTTTAGTTATGTTAATCCCTTTCGAATGTAGAAAATTAATTCTATGTACAATTATTTTTGTAAATAAAATCTGGATCGAACATGACCGTTGTTTTTTTTTTCCGTATAAAAATGAAATGTGAAATTTTTATTAATTCCTGCGAAACCAAAGATTCATTGTGTTTCTGTGAAACTAAGAAATAAGGGAGGGAGGGGGAAACTGTAATTCTCCACTTTCTCATACGTCAAACACACACGCGCACACACACACAGTTTTGCATGTCTTAATACACAAATCAGTTTGAAAAATATCTGGTTTCTCTATCCAGCACGCGTGCTTTGGCATCACGAATCATTGCCAGAAACATTATAAACCGCAAGGAAAAAAATCATTAGTGTTAAATTTGAAGAATGGGAGGGAAAAATATGTTTCAACAGCTCAACATCTCATTATCACTACCACATTTCCAGACACGCTTAACGTACAGGTCGTCACCAAAGATGGATCTTTATGCAAAACCAGCCGAAATCGTCAGTCTTTTACTTTACACTTATGAAAACCTCTCAAGAGTAAAATCTGTTTTTAAAAAAATACCATCGTTGGCGAATGCTTTTACATACAGTCCATAGTGAGGGAATTCTTGCATGTAGAAAATTTTGTCACTTTTTTTTCNCTGTAATTCTCCACTTTCTCATACGTCAAACACACACGCGCACACACACACAGTTTTGCATGTCTTAATACACAAAAAAAGTTTGAAAAATATCTGGTTTCTCTATCCAGCACGCGTGCTTTGGCATCACGAATCATTGCCAGAAACATTATAAACCGCAAGGAAAAAAATCATT
The DNA here is from genome assembly GCA_002778355.1 of Clitarchus hookeri. Classification (NCBI taxonomy): domain Eukaryota; kingdom Metazoa; phylum Arthropoda; class Insecta; order Phasmatodea; family Phasmatidae; genus Clitarchus; species Clitarchus hookeri. The sequence continues at coordinate 15,434 of NQII01000990.1, read as the reverse complement.
AGTGTTAAATTTGAAGAATGGGAGGGAAAAATATGTTTCAACAGCTCAACATATCATTATCACTACCACATTTCCAGACACGCTTAACGTACAGGTCGTCACCAAAGATGGATCTTTATGCAAAACCAGCCGAAATCGTCAGTCTTTTACTTTACACTTATGAAAACCTCTCAAGAGTAAAATCTGTTTTTAAAAAAATACCAACGTTGGCGAATGCTTTTACATACAGTCCATAGTGAGGGAATTCTTGCATGTAGAAAATTTTGTCACTTTTTTTTCNTCGTTGGCGAATGCTTTTACATACAGTCCATAGTGAGGGAATTCTTGCATGTAGAAAATTTTGTCACTTTTTTTTCACGTTGGCAGGATTATTTGCTGTTATTGGCTGCTGTGAAAGACGGCACATTTTCCAGACCTACAACGGCTTACCAACTCCTAGCTCTGTTTGTGCAATCGAGGAAAGTTTGATAATTTCCAGCACTTCATGTCGCATTTTTCCGTTTACCCGCTTAGGTATCCAATGTCCCAGTAGCAGAATTCGATGGTAGAGCGACCAGGANCATGTCGCATTTTTCCGTTTACCCGCTTAGGTATCCAATGTCCCAGTAGCAGAATTCGATGGTAGAGCGACCAGGATTACATCCACATAAATGTTTGCGAGGCGAAATACATACATATGTAGACGGCCCAGCAATGGTGGGGTGACGCTCCTGCAGCTGTGAAACGTAAGGAAGCGCTGCCGTGATAAAACACCGTACATGCATTCGGGAGGACTAAGGTTCATTTCTTGGCTCAGACATCNGTAAGGAAGCGCTGCCGTGATAAAACACCGTACATGCATTCGGGAGGACTAAGGTTCATTTCTTGGCTCAGACATCCCGATTTGAGTTTTTTCAATGGTTTCTCGAAATCACACGAGGTATACGCTTGGATGATTTCTTAACTAAGGCCATGTTCGATTCCTTCCTATAATACTGATTGTGTGTACTGCCGGTTCCATCTTTAATGACCCCGCTATCGAGGAGACATTAAGCGCTACCTGGTGCTGCAATGGCAGACTTCCATCAAGCTTCGAAACTATTAATTTTCCTCCTTGGACACATTTATCCTAAATGTNTGGTGCTGCAATGGCAGACTTCCATCAAGCTTCGAAACTATTAATTTTCCTCCTTGGACACATTTATCCTAAATGTTTCAAATCTTTTCAGCCGATCGTACGCGCTTACACACCCACACACACTCACACACACCCACATTTACACACTCAACCCATAACCATCAAATCAGATGAACATGAAATTTAATAGGCTGAACTTTGCTTTACACTGGGCAGATAAGACCGACTCACTCCACATAAAATTGTTAGAGCCCCATCCACGCCTCGTTTCACACTTATTGTCGCTCAATATCACTCCTGCTAGGTTATACCACTTTCTCTCTGTCATAACACAGCTGTAAAATACAAACAGCAATTTTTTTGGGAGAATACCTTATTCTTAATTTAAAAACTCCAGCTATTTTGCAGACATAACATCGATGCAACTACATCCATTAAAAAATGCATTTCTTGAAGGGTGGAACTCAGCAACTCTTCAAGCGGGAACGAAATCTAAATATACTCTGAATAATCTTCGGAAAATTCACTCAGATATGACTCACTATAAGCTGTTTTATTTACGGAATATTANAAATATACTCTGAATAATCTTCGGAAAATTCACTCAGATATGACTCACTATAAGCTGTTTTATTTACGGAATATTACCAAAGCACATTGCGGCGTTGCTTCGATTGTGATTAGCAGCAGTATTGACGTGAACCGTGCCATGCAAAAATAGCCCCCCATTACCCCGATATATATCGACTAGGAAAATAATCGTTGAAATACTACTGATATCGATACCGAACACGATGGAAAAACATCACTTTGAATATTTACGAANAAATAAACTCTGAATAATCTTCGGAAAATTCACTCAGATATGACTCACTATAAGCTGTTTTATTTACGGAATATTATCAAAGCACATTGCGGCGTTGCTTCGATTGTGATTAGCAGCAGTATTGACGTGAACCGTGTCATGCAAAAATAGCCCCCCATTACCCCGATATATATCGACTCGGAAAATAATCGTTGAAATACTACTGATATCGATACCGAACACGATGGAAAAACATCACTTTGAATATTTACGAANCGGAAAATAATCGTTGAAATACTACTGATATCGATACCGAACACGATGGAAAAACATCACTTTGAATATTTACGAAAATAATCTAATATAAAGACCTTACTGCCGGGTATAACAGAGATCGCGATAATATGAATATATGATTGTAAATATGCACCAAATATGTTATGAACCATGATGATTACTTTCAAACCCATCCTCATATTTGTTAATAATGCCTTAGGCTCCTTGCACCCAAGGGTGAAAACGAGACTATGCTTATGTAAGTAAAAGTTCTCATCATCGCACCTCAGTCCCTCGCCAGAGATAAAGTAATTCTCTATTCCATTAAAATGGCAGCAGCAATAAATGCAAAGAAAGGTTGCCTCATTTCCACCACCACCTTTCGTGGTTCTCTGGGATCATGNTAAAATGGCAGCAGCAATAAATGCAAAGAAAGGTTGCCTCATTTCCACCACCACCTTTCGTGGTTCTCTGGGATCATGATTATCGTTCACAAACAGTTGCAAATATTTATGCAACGGGAAGACTGTTTGCAGGATCAGATAAGCATGTGGATCTCTCATCAGTGCTGAGGTCCGCCGAGCAAACGCGAATTTAAGAAGGAGAGCAGAGTCGTGTCTGATACAGGATGGTAGACATTTAGAACACTTTTGAAGAGTGCTGTGTGCAAATGAGTGTTCCCAGTTCCCATTTCAGAGTGGTTCTCTCACACCGTACCGGTATTTACAATACACCCGACGTCCTTTGATTGTACGTAAACTAGGTATGCACGCCAGAAAAATAAAATGTTTCGTTTATTTCCTTTTGATTGTAGTAAGAATAAAAATCATTTTCGTTCATTTTCATTGCGCGTAAACTATGCACATCCAAACCATATGCTTATATGAGTTATTTTATTGTGCGTTAACTATTCACGTCAGAAAACCACTGTTTTAGTAAATTTTGTTTCCTTTTAGACGATCTACCCAACGATACCCTATTGGACCCCTGTTCCTATTTGTAATTTAAAAGCTCATCCCCCATACCCCTACTCAAGGTTTGTCCAGGGGATTTGATTACTACCAATCGATGCTTCATATAGGATATTGTTATCAAAATGTTTTCGCGAACCCCCGGTGTCGTGTTATTTCCGTGAACAAGGGGTGATATGGGTACTGTGAATCATCCTGTGAGCTAGTGTGTGTGTGTGTATGTATATATATATATATATACACACACATATATGTCACACACTCACACACCCGAAGTAAGATTTTAGAATTTGTTAAAACAGTTCTTTGTCTGTAAATAAAATGGGCAGAGATCAGTACATCTTTTTTTAAAATTTTGTACCGAAGGATAATAATTCTAAAAGTAAAAAGTAAGAAAAAAGCAACATTTATAATTTTATGTAATAGCACATCAATTGAAGTATCCAAACTGCATCCCCGGCAGCCAAAACAAAACATACACACACTCGCGCAAGTTAACACATAGTATACAAATACACGTGAAATTTCATGTATTTATAGAAGCTAAATAAACGAACACATGCGTGTTTTTGTATAAGATGTATAAATACGCAAGTCATTGTTATACACACACTCACACTTGAGTGTAAACAAATAGAATATTGCATAGCAACCGCGTGTAAACAAATCGTAATATGATGCTAGGCAGAAGACATCACGGGCTAGCCTGCCTCGCTGGCGCCGAGGTATCCGCCATATTGGATTAGTTTGTTTTCAACCGCTTGGAATGCTGCATTCGCGGTAAACGAGTACGTGAGAGATACCGATATATGCTAACCTTTGTGTATGGCATAGGGTATGGACTTAACTATCGTAGGTATCGCACGCACTTTGTTGTTCGGGAGTATCTTCAATCGTATGTGTTTTGTCTCCACGGCAGTTTACAACAGTTTCAATGTGAACTTCAAATAGTCAAACAAGACATTTGTTAAATTTTGATAAACTCATACGAAAATATTTTCGGTCGTATAAATTTAGTGCTAATATTAGATGTTTGCCGTCATTTTCAAATTACTGCAAAACTTAATTACAGACAACCTGTACCAAAACTATTTTCTTCATCAGTAATATAATTTTTTATNTTCAAATTACTGCAAAACTTAATTACAGACAACCTGTACCAAAACTATTTTCTTCATCAGTAATATAATTTTTTATCAACAGCTGTTTTTTTTAGGAATCCATCACTTAATTTATTCTACATGTTATTTATTGTTATGGAAATAGTCACATAATTGTTTATGGGTCGTTAAATGGCAACATGACGTTNAGTCACATAATTGTTTATGGGTCGTTAAATGGCAACATGACGTCATGATCTTTATTATTACTGGGCAAATTTCGTTATCAAAAAACATAAGATCTCAAATGCATTGTCTCTCCACACCAGTGTTATCTGTACGGAATTTTCCCTCACTCCTTAAACATAAGTACATTTATTTATATGTATTATTAAATGTATGCACGTTTCTGTATGTAAGTTAATTGAAGATTCCTTGCCAACATAAGGCAATGTGAGAAGTGCAGTGTACAAAACATTGTTGTTGCAGCTCCAGGTCTGCCTGTGGCTGCTGCGCAGGACACTCGTACTGTAGATAAATTATTGCCTGTATGTCTGTGGCTGGTGCACGAGACATTTATTTTTAAGCCCCAGGATTAACAACGGGCCTGCGGCTGATGCACAGGACATTTCTGTTGCAGCTCTAAGACTGCCTGTGTGTCTGTATCTTGTACACAGGACATTTCTGATGCTGCTCCGATATTGCTTGTGGACCTGTGGCTGGTAAAAATACATTGTTGCTGTTGCAGTATCCAAAACAGTACCCTGACAGCTCCATAGGTACTTTTTGGCGTGCAACCGGTACACAGTTCATTGCTGCTGCAGTTCCAGGACTGCCTGTGAAATGATGTTGATGCACAGAACATTGCTGTTGTAGCTCCATGGGTGCCTGTGGGTCTGCGGTTGGTCAACCGCACTCATGTCTCCATTGGCGTGGCCTGGCAGCTGCCTCGTATGCTAAACGGCGTACTCCGGTCCTTCGTGATAAACATCGAGGAGGAGTCCTACAACTCCTCCGAATGCTGTCAGTACTATCCTCTGCAGGAGCTGCCTGTCATGGCGGAACACAGTTCTTACTTCAAAGAGGTGATCCTTCTTACTTTATGCATGTCTTCTTCGTATTTCTTCATCAAGATTCAGTTTTCTTTCCTGAAAATTATACCTAACCGTGAGCTTTTGTTTTCTATGTGTGTTAGGGGAGTGACTACACGTATCTCAGTGTAAAACAATAACCTTTCAATAAAAAGTTATTGTTTTACGCTGAGATACGCGTAGTCACTCAGCATGGTTTCACGCTTGTACCACTTTTCCAGGTAGTGTTTCCTTACTTTTCCAATTCATGTTTTATAACATTTTCAGTTAAATACATTATATTTGTGTTATTGAGACTTAGAGTAAGTAAACAAAATTCAAAAATTATATTTATTTTAACGTTTTCTGCATATAATGTTTATAAATTATAACTAAATAGCTAAAACATGGTAAAAAATGAAAACTAGATTTTTCGAACAGTTTCTACTTACTATTGAATAAAAATTAAGAACTGAATTTTTGCTTGAATGAATTCCTAGTTTTGTTACCTGACGATTGTGCAAATTCTAATTACAAAATAAAGACTTCTTTAAAATTATTCAAAATAGTAAATATTTGCATAGAATTGATTTCTTAACTAGCCGATTAATTTTTGTCACAGAAAAATTACACATCACTTGTAATATATGGAAAGTTCCCAGTAGATAGAAAAAAGTGACGTTCTTGTGTAGAATTAAAAAAAAAGTCCTCAGTAACTTCAAGGACCATGGATATCAATGTCGGAGTAAGACAAATTCTATAATTGTTTCATAAAAATTATACAACAATTAAAATAATAAAAAATTTCATTTTTAAAACAATGAAATCAACTTTTTTACAAACAGGCGTCAATAAATCCTAAAAAAAATATTGCGTACAACTGGTTCAGAAAAAAAAACATAATTTTCAAATTTTGAAAGATCGATTAATTATTTTTGTTAATTAGTTTAGTTCGATCAATTATTTTTCGAAAATGATTATATAAAAATAAAATATTCACCACTCACTCATCCTGCTAAATCTTTTACTACTTCAATAAAAATATTAATAAAATGAAAAACATATTTATTTATCATTTCATACATGAATACATGCATAAATATTTATATTTTCAATGTTTGCCACATCTATTTAAAAAAAAAAAATGGTTGCCTGTAAAGTCGGTTTTACGGGCGAAGATTTTACGTGACAACGTAGTGCTGCGCGCGCGGCAGACCGATCATAGTTGAGTGGGAGAGAGACGCAAGGCATTCGGCGGGCCTCTCTCTCGTTCGGTGACTCATCGTAACGTTACCGAGCGTTACACTTTTTCATAAGTGACTCCCAGCCCAACCTAATTTAAGACGTTGTCACGTCAAAAGTTGTTGAATATAAATTTGCATAATATGCTAAATTTAAATATCTACACTACTGAAATCATGTTTTATGAAGTGAAGAATTAGCTGAAGAATTAATTAAGAATTGCAAAATGAAAATTATTAGGGCACAGATTTNCATGTTTTATGAAGTGAAGAATTAGCTGAAGAATTAATTAAGAATTGCAAAATGAAAATTATTAGGGCACAGATTTCAGAACATCGAGTTCTATTTGATGATTTTAAAAGAGAATTCAATGAATACATTTATTGGTTAAGATATTTCAATATAAACCATAAATTTTCCCGAATATTATACAATAATTTCAAGAAAGTTTAATTGTTATTGTATTCAAACCATTAATAGCTATCAAAATATTGTCAGGTAGAAAATTTTCACATCTAGACTCAGAGGAGTTCTGTTTTTTAAATTGTTTCTTTGTTGCGACTGGGAGACCGCGAGATTCAGGAAGTTTACAGCAGGAGGGCGTCGCCTCGGAGTTTGTACTGATGTTTCGCGGAAGACCGCTGTTGTCCATGGGTTCAGTGGTTGTCTTCCCTGAAATGTGCAGTTTTCGCCGTTGGCAGGCAGCCATCCTGTTGCGAAATGCGATGACAAAGGGAAGGGGCCAGCCCCAGGTCATCAAAAGCAGTCTCGTCGGATCAGCAGTTTCAGCTACCGGGTATGCTAGGTCACGCGTTTTANCCAGCCCCAGGTCATCAAAAGCAGTCTCGTCGGATCAGCAGTTTCAGCTACCGGGTATGCTAGGTCACGCGTTTTACGAGGTCCGCGATTATTTGGCCTGCCGCGGAAGAGTTCGGATCGTTTCCGCGGAGTGTACGTGCTTCGTGTCTAAGCAGGGGTTCGGGCCTGCCTAGGACTGGGTTTATTTGAAGATTANGTTTCCGCGGAGTGTACGTGCTTCGTGTCTAAGCAGGGGTTCGGGCCTGCCTAGGACTGGGTTTATTTGAAGATTATTAGACGCTGAAGTGTGGAAATACTATCTGAGTTCACCGGAACCACTGGTCCAGGTGTGATATTTGTAAGGCGGTGCTATCCCAGTAATTTGCGATGTTACCCTCTATCCTGTGGAACCCTGGATCATCCGAGGATAGAGAGGGGCTGATGCGGAAGTCGGGGGACGTGCCACGTAGTGTAGAGTTTGGTTAAATCCTAACTAATATTATAAATGCGAAAGTGTGTTTGTTTGTTTNAAAAAAAAAACATAATTTTCAAATTTTGAAAGATCGATTAATTATTTTTGTTAATTAGTTTAGTTCGATCAATTATTTTTCGAAAATGATTATATAAAAATAAAATATTCACCACTCACTCATCCTGCTAAATCTTTTACTACTTCAATANATTTTTCGAAAATGATTATATAAAAATAAAATATTCACCACTCACTCATCCTGCTAAATCTTTTACTACTTCAATATAAATATAAATAAAATGAAAAACATATTTATTTATCATTTTATACATGAATACATGCATAAATATTTATATTTTCAATGTTTGCCACATCTATTTAAGAAAAAAAGTTGTTGAATATAAATTTGCATAATATGCTAAATTTAAATATCTACACTACTGAAATAATGTTTTATGAAGTGAAGAATTAGCTGAAGAATTAATTAAGAATTGCAAAATGAAAATTATTAGGGCACAGATTTCAGAACATCGAGTTCTATTTGATGATTTTAAAAGAGAATTCAATGAATACATTTATTGGTTAAGATATTTCAATATAAACCATAAATTTTTCCTAATATTATACAATAATTTCAAGAAAGTTTAATTGTTATTGTATTCAAACCATTAATAGCTATCAAAATATTGTCAGGTAGAAAATTTTCACATCTAGACTCAGAGGAGTTCTGTTTTTTAAATTGTTTCTTTGTTGCGACTGGGAGACCGCGAGATTCAGAAAGTTTACAGCAGGAGGGCGTCGCCTCGGAGTTTGTACTGATGTTTCGCGGAAGACCGCTGTTGTCCATGGGTTCAGTGGTTGTCTTCCCTGAAATGTGCAGTTTTCGCCGTTGGCAGGCAGCCATCCTGTTGCGAAATGCGATGACAAAGGGAAGGGGCCAGCCCCAGGTCATCAAAAGCAGTCTCGTCGGATCAGCAGTTTCAGCTACCGGGTATGCTAGGTCACGCGTTTTATGAGGCCAGCGATTATTTGGCCTGCCGCGGAAGAGTTCGGATCATTTCCGCGGAGTGTACGTGCTTCGTGTCTAAGCAGGGGTTCGGGCCTGCCTAGGACTGGGTTTATTTGAAGATTATTAGACGCTGAAGTGTGGAAATACTATCTGAGTTCACCGGAACCACTGGTCCAGGTGTGATATTTGTAAGGCGGTGCTATCCCAGTAATTTGCGATGTTACCCTCTATCCTGTGGAACCCTGGATCATCCGAGGATAGAGAGGGGCTGATGCGGAAGTCGGGGGACGTGCCACGTAGTGTAGAGTTTGGTTAAATCCTAACTAATATTATAAATGCGAAAGTGTGTTTGTTTGTTTGTTCTTCTTTCACGTCACAACAGAGCAACGGATAGACGTGATTTGTTTTACAGAGATAGTTGGAGGGCCGGGAAGTGACATAGGCTACTTTTTATCCCGAAAAAATATCACATTCTCTCAGGAAATTTTTTGACGTGACAACGTCTTAAATTAGGTTGGGCTGGGAGTCACTTATGAAAAAGTGTAACGCTCGGTAACGTTACGATGAGTCACCGAACGAGAGAGNTGTTTATTCTTCTTTCACGTAACAACAGAGCAACGGATAGACGTGATTTGTTTTATAGAGATAGTTGGAGGGCCGGGAAGTGACGTAGGCTACTTTTTATCCCGAAAAAATATCACATTCTCTCAGGAAATGTTTTTAAATAAAAATAGCGCTCGGAGTACAATACTGCGTCAATGTAAGTTGTAAGTGTGGGACGAAAACACAATGTCACACAAAAAAGCTTTAGAGGCCCTAAACCGAACTCTACAGGATAAACGAAATAATACAGACATTATGGGAGGAACGGTTGTATTACTGGCTGGTGACTTCCGCCAAACTCTACCGGTGATTCAGAGCGACACACCTGCAGATGAAATTAAAGTCTGTCTCAAGTCGTCAAGCTAGTGGGTAAATGTCAAGAAATTCATCTTGGTGACAAATATGAGAGTGCACCTCTAAACTGAAGTTGATACAGGGTATTATGCTGATACACTATTAAAAATTTGGGATGTGCGGTCAGAAACAGATGCCGAGGGCTGTGTGTCAGTAACGGGGATTGGAGTAAAAAGAGCGATTCTAGCACCAAGAAATGAGTCTACTAACAAATAGCAAATACCGTTATTTATCCCTATTAGTTTGTTCCTATAACCACGCGAGCAACATTCAATGATGAAATTTTTCACTTTGCACTAATTGAAATTGAAAAGCAAGGAAGAAGTATAAAAAGCATGGACTTTATTTAAAAAAAAAATGGTTGCCTGTAAAGTCGGTTTTACGGGCGAAGATTTTACGTGACAACGTAGTGCTGCGCGCGCAGCAGACCGATCATAGTTGAGTGGGAGAGAGACGCAAGGCATTCGGCGGGCCTCTCTCTCGTTCGGTGACTCATCGTAACGTTACCGAGCGTTACACTTTTTNATGGCAGAGATTATTTTGAAAAGCTTTACACAAAAGTATCTTATAATTTTCAATGGGAATCAGTTGCCTTGATTTATGATTTCTACGCCCTCTCCCGTTCCAATTAGAAGATAAGATAATTATTAAGTTATGAGTGTTAAATGAAGTCGTTGAACCCGTTTTATAAACCCCAGTGGGACCTTCGATACCCTGAAGGGGGTGGAGACAATATGGTTTATGATTCTGTTATTTTTCGTGATAAGTTATTAAGCGAGTAGGTAGTTTTTCTGATGCCCCATTTACTTACTAGAAATTTATCTTAGCTACAACTCCAGAGAAGTATGTTGGACACGGGCTGCGGATGGGGGAATTTTTAGGCGATTGCGCCAATATCGTGACAATATTTATAAAAGAATCTGAAGATAATATTTATTAACACTCAGTTCATATGAAAGTGAATCTGAGCATGGATTTATAGATTAGAATTTAAACAAGTAGATACTGATATAACTCACGAGCCTACTTTTGCTTAACATGGGTGAAATAAATTTTGAAATAATTTCTTAAAAGCTGAGTTGGAATGAAGGGCTTGAATTCTCTTTGAAAGCAATAACCTTAGAAACGAAACTAGAAACTTATGCGAGAGTGTTGAGACAATTACAAATACACACATGCCTTACCCAGGACTTGAACCCAGAAAACCTCATACTATAAGCTGGCGTGCAATCCACTGCATTATGGAGGTCGGATTCGGAGCATCAACTTCGGATTTAATGAATCTAATGTTTCGAATGATAGGGTTTACTAACCTAAAATATTTACAGGGATTTTATTTTGAAAATAAGTGACTGGGCTGCATTAAGCATGTAAGTTTACGTGGCCTACCGTAGTGCTACTTGCGTGAAGAATTTAAACTAAATCGGCTCTTTGGTCCCTGAGATATGGCATAAAGAACTTTATTTTCTTATTTGATGATATCGTACATAATTGACAGAAAAAGGGGCTCTATATAGGATGCTTCTAATATATACTGCCAATATACAAATTTTGTTGAATTTGGTTAAATTGTTTAATATATATGTCACGCTTACCTAAACGATTTAGGAAGCTGCCATTGAACATCGTGGTCTTATCCATTTAAATCATGAAAGTTTACATGTCATTCTGTAGCATGTATAGTGCGCACAATTCTATAGAAATTTATTTGAAAAGTTCTAGTGTAACATTTGTTGGGAATCGGTTGGTAGGTCCTCGAGACATGAAATAAAACATCCATAATTTTCATGAGGCAATATTCATAAATTGAGGGCAAAAAATAATGTGGTAGCAATTTCGATTATTGAATACGTCCTATATACAAAGTTAAGTTAAAATATACTACGCAGTTTCGTAAATATCGCCCACAAAAATTAAATTATGATTTATAGCCGCCATTCTGAAAATAAGTGTCTCCTACTTACGAAATCTTATTAATTATTAAGGCCTACCACAGTACATCTTCGCCAAATTGTGTAAGAATGGGTTGTTTGTTTCATGAGGTAAGAGATAAAATCATTACATTTATCGGTAGAACTATCTTACAAAAAGGCAGAGAAATGAGGCACTGTATGTACACATTTTATGGTTGTAATAGGTACTGCGAGCATACAAAGTTAAGTAGGAATTTGTATTGTTAATAAAATACACTGAGCTAAAATATTTATAGAGCAGCCATTTTGAAAATAAGTGCCTCTTATACATAAAATATACCAGTTTACACCACCTGCTGTAGTACTATTTGTTTGCCATATTTGGAAGGAATATCTCAATAGTTTCACGAGATATTACAAAAAAATATTTATTTACTCCCATGGCGCTATCTTATAAAATGACGGACAAAATATTTTATATATACACACCGTTGATAGTTGTAATATCTACCGCCAGCATACAAAGTTTAGTTGGAATGTATTACAAGGTTTCGACGATATAACATTCTAAGCTAAAAATTATTATATGGCCGCTATTTTGGAAATAAGTATCTGACATGCTTAAAATATATTACTTAACATCATCTGCATCAGTACTAATAATTTGCCAAATTTGGTATGCATCGATTAATTATTTTCCGAGTTATGACAAAATAAGTTTATTTATTCATGTGTCTCTATCTTTCAAAATTAAACAGAAAAGTGGTTATTTGTTGACATATATGATGCTTGTCATAGATACTTTCAGTACACAAAACTTGTTCAAAATTTTTTTAATGGTACGGAAGATATACTAAATAAATTTCAAACATTTTAATGGAAGCCATTTTGAAAAATGTAACTGATCAAGTTTAATTAATTACGTTTACATTGCCTATCATAGTATTACTTACTTGCCAAATTGGGTGGGAATTGGTTACATAGTTTTCGAGATATAATTAAAAATATTTACTTTTCAAATTGGTGCTGTTTTCCTAAATGGCAGACCAACAACAATATTCATCTCAAAATTTAATGCTTAAACAATGTTCTGCCAGTATATAATATTTGCTTTAAATCAGTTGGAAAATATCACGCATAATTTTTGCATGGCCGCCATTTTGAAAGCAAGTGCCCGATGTAGTCTAAATCACAAAAGTTCTGGGTTCTTACTAAGTGTTATGTATGTACCAAGTTTGGTGAAATTCGTTTGAAGCGTTCAAAAATAGAAAGGGCTGACACACACACGCACAGGCGCACACAGCTACATACAACCACATACACACTCACAGACCCGCAGACAGGAAAGTGATCTGGCAAGCCTTTTTTCCTTTGGAAAGTAGGTTGAAACACATTTTTCAGTTATTACTTATGAATATGAAAGTAAAAAAATTGAATTAGTGAATTAACAATTTGAAGTACAATTTGCAAATTTTTAGATACACAATTATTTAAATCTAAAAGTCGAAGAAAGAGGAAAAGTAAAATAATTTGTTCTTCAATCTTTTAATTATTGGAATGTAGTTTCCTTCTAATAATATAACTAAATAAATTATTACAATTTAAAAAATATGTAATCATTTTTCTAAATATAATTAAATTTTATTTTCGAATTCACCAAAATTTTTGTAATAAATTAACATTTAAAATCAATGTATTTCGAAACTAACTTGCAAGTTTTTAGTTCCCATATAATTATAGAATTTTTCCAGTGTCATTGTAATTCAGAATATGAGTGCAGATACAATTAAAAATTAATATAATTAAAAATAAATGTTTTACTCCAAGATATTTGTAACAAACAGTTAAATAAGAAATAAGTACAACGTTATAAGAAATTTAGCTCAATTACGATTATATATTTAATGATGAAAACGATTTTAAACATATTATCTTAATACTTCGCATACAACACCATTAGTAATACACACACACACACACATATATATGTATGTATGTATATATATATATATATATATATATATATATANCGCGCGCAGCACTACGTTGTCACGTAAAATCTTCGCCCGTAAAACCGACTTTACAGGCAACCATTTTTTTTCTTTACACGTCTGTTTTCAACAGGTTTACATAACTGATCAATACTTAAATAAATATTGTGTGTATATATACATGGTTTTAAAATCCCTGAATACATACACGCAATATATATCTTATAATTAAATACAGCCTAAAGGACAAAAAATCTGTTTTTTTTTTATTTTATTTTTTTTACATATTTACAGAAATATTACTAAAATTGTAAATTCCATTCATCAGAGAATGAACAAAACGATTAGGTTTGGTTACGTGTTTGAATAAATACGAGTACTTACAAAGAAATGCACGTCAAACTTTGTATTATTAAACTGATATTAATATCAAACTTAAACACATTTTTACATTGTGTAAATGCTTTTACTTAAAATTGCTAATGACTAAAGCTTATACGAATTATAAAATTTTGATTCGGATTTCATACTGATGCAGCAAAAGTTGGCTCTAGTTAAACAGTTGGCTATAAAATTTCTTGCATTGAATTATTATTTCTGCACTATTTTAACTAATAAAGATAATTGTAAAATCAGAAATATATTTAATAAAAATAATTCTACAGTCTTATTTCATTAAAAAATTCACGGATTTCTGTATCACATCCCAATACATTGAAAAGAAATATCACTACGTTTATTATAGAAAACAGATTTCCAGGATATTTATTTTTAACATTCATAACTTCTAGGTAATTTCATTCTGATAGAGAGCTTCAAAAAGTATTAATATTGCTGAAGTTATTTATGGAGTATTAACAGTTTCAATTATATTCGTAAATTTTTCTTCTTAAAATCTTAGATTAAAAAAATTGGACAACTATTAATTGGCGCATGTTTCGGGTAATTTCCTGTGTAATCACATTTTGTTAAATTAAGTTGTTCATAATTATAAGAATCATTTGGAAATATCCATATCTATTATGAAAATCAAATTCAATTCTATTTCAACAAATATATGATTTTCTAAATATTTAAATTATTAGTGACATTATTTGTATTACAAAAGTTTCCTATATTTTGGTACCTCATTTGCTAGATAAATGTTTAGTATAATTTTTTTACAAATAAAGGAACATTAACAAAATTATATTCTTATAGTATTTTTATTGCAACAAAAATAAATGCAACGAAACAAATAAAAACATTAAATTGTTTACAAAAAATTAAAAAATATACCAATACACTGGTGGAAAATGGAAAATTAACACCCAGACGCAAAGGTCCCCAAGTGAATGAAGGTTTTATTTAATGATATTACAGGTTGTTTACTGTCAGGGTCGTACACCTATGGACAGAGGCTACAGAGTGTCTTGAACAACAATGTCAGTCCTGCAGCCGTGTGTAGAGACGATCATTATAGTGTCAGATGCCATCTTGGGGAATAGTGTTTCACGCTTATTCCACCTATTGTTGCAATTTATAGAGGTATGTTGCAAGTATTACAGACCGCACCAAATGCCGTCCCATCATGCCTCACACATGTTCAATGGGGCACAGGTCGTGTGATCGTGCTGGCCAGGGTTGTTGACGAACACCTTCGAGAGCGCAGTGGGTAACACGGGACATGCGTGCATGGCCATTGTCATGCTTGAAGAATGACATCTCCTTGGC
>NQII01000989.1:514830-603000 GCA_002778355.1 Clitarchus hookeri | reverse complement strand
CACAGTACTAATTTCCCTCTTGTGCATCTTCTCACTGAGGTGTTAGGTTGACGTCCTTTGCGGTTTCATAAGAAAGTAATTTAGTATAATTATCTATAATGTAAAGTATTGCATTTTTTTTTTGCCATACGTACTGGGTAAACGTATAAATCTCACTAATTTTAGGCACAGGTCTCTCGTATTGTAAAATTCAAAAAAGTTTACTTCAAAACTATATATTCCTTTTTACAGTATATTACGAATAACTTAATGTCCACAGAAATGCACATTGAGTGTTATTAGTAATGTGTATATACACCATTTAATTGTATTGTTTTCCCTTTTTCGGAAAAGGCAAAATTTTTAACAATTCCCTTCGCACGTGGGAATCTTGCGGGACAATGCCGTTGGTCGGTGGGTTTTCTCGGGGATATTTCCCGCCCCCAACTCGCAGTTGTAACCGGAGTTGCTCTATTTCCACCTCGCTTCTCTCTCCAAACCTTAAACTCACACGTCGAAAGTCGAATTGGTCTATGTAAAAAGTTAAAAAAAATTAATGCATCGCTTTTGCAACATGGTTGACTGGTTCTAATGCACCAAAAGGAGAAGAACCAGATTGAAGGACACGACAAACAAACACAGACGAATGAATAAAAAAGATTTGTGTTGCACTTCAATATTGAGGTCTTGAGAGCCGATAAGGGTGAAGCGAGGTGAATATGGAGCACCACCGGAATTCAAGGGTAGTGGAAACAGGAGATTCCAGAGAAAACCCGCCGATCAGCGGCATCGTCCGGTACGATTCCCACATGCGAAAATCTGGGAGCTACTCCGCCGGGAATCGAACCAATTCGCCTCGGTGGGAGACGAGTAGTCTAGCCACTACACCACTGCGTCCCCTATAAACGCAGACTAAGTTTTTTACCTACTGTACGTAGCTAGCAATATAAGATTTGAAAGTTTTTTTACCTATAAGATTAAGTGAGAGATTTTTTTTCAGCTCAGTTAATACATAATGTATGAATACATTCGCATGAAGTAAAAGCGTAGCGATATGAATGGCATTTAAAGTAATGATATTTTGTTTGCAATATTAGCGATTTTGATATTTCTATGTGATGGCGTAGAGTAATAGAGTAAGTTTTGTAAGTTGCATTCAACCATTTGTTCATTTATAAAAGGAATCGTGTTTGCCCGTAATGCGTTAGGTAATTAGTAACACGTTTAATTGTTAACGTTTTTAAGAAGTTCACACTTCTATTGCGCCATTATGTAACAGTCCATCATATGAAAAATCGTAAAATTGCTATTGGGCTAATAATGGCCAACCATAAATACAACAGTCATTACTCAGATAGCAAACAAAACGCTAATAGGTAAGCATTAATGCAAATAATTTTTAATAAAATGGAACTAATTTCCATATCCCATGCATTGAATGTACATACGTATATGCATGCACGTTACCAAATATGAAGTAACTGACAAGGATTTTTTTGTAAATGTTTAGTTCAATACTGCGCAGTTATCCGTGCAAGCCACGTTTTGCATTTCCCCCCTGTATTCGTCTACATACANTACATGTTTAGTTCAATACTGCGCAGTTATCCGTGCAAGCCACGTTTTGCATTTCCCCCCTGTATTCGTCTACATACAATACCTCCGAATATTAAATGATAATAACAGTGCGCCTATATTGATTATGATGCAACATGATTAGTACTGTCGATATGCACGAGTCAGTTGTACATCACGATACCAGTGGTTTGTGGTTNGATTATGATGCAACATGATTAGTACTGTCGATATGCACGAGTCAGTTGTACATCACGATACCAGTGGTTTGTGGTTGCAGATTCCCTATTTCACCGAAGGGTACTTGCGTAACGTACTGTTCCATCCTCCCCCTCCTATTTATAGTGTGGAAAGTCAAATCTGTACGTGCCTCAAAGGGAGGACAATACTTTAGTTTTTTACTCTATGACGAAAGTTGTGGTTTGAGAGAAGCTGAAAGATACTCAGTTTTCCGTGCACACTATATAGTTGGTCACGAGAGTTAGTGATCGATATTTAGCATAAACACAATCGTATCAGCGTAGTGGTTAAGACTTCACTCTAGACTTCCTAGCCTCCGTCCGCTCCTTTAGGTTTGGACAACTGTGTTCTCTCTCTAAAACAAAGTATGTTTGCTAAAACTCTCGGGTGCATTTCTATAAAGCAACCAATTGTCCGTTATAATGAAATATGGTCAAAGGAGAGCGGGACCGAGAGGCTAAGACCGATAATGCATGCATGGTTTGACAATTTAATAGTCCCAAACAATACTGAATGAAAAGCTGCGTTGAAAGTACACCGACACGCATTGTACAAAAATACGAATTCCATTCCTTCCAGTATCGGATTCAGGAAGGGTTGATCGTGCCCCACCCCTCTCCCACCAAACAGTCGTTGTAACTACTTTGAAAATATGCCAGTTAAAAATATTTAGTAACATTTATAAATATAGGGTAATAGGGTATTGTTTAAAATGGTGAAAATGTGGTTTTTGTAAAAATTGATTCAAAGGAATTCAAGCTCTATATTTCATTAGAAGGGCAAAAGATCATTCAGCCTTCAATAACGCCACTGGTTCCTTCTCAGTTCCCTGTAATATAGGAATGATAAATCATTTGTGATAACTTTGCACCATTAAAGGTACCTTTATGGGGCTTTTTCCGTTTAGAATTAAGGTCTTACAAACCCCCACTCCCTCCTTTTTTTTGTATACTTTATTGTTATCAGTTTTATTTTTAAAGAAAGATGCAATATGAAAGAACCTTCAAGCTTTCATTTGAAAATTAATAAATCAGATGGTACAGAGTTGCCCGGGCTGGTACAATGTTACCCGAAATGACTAAAGAATATAGCAGATGCCTAGTAAACCTAAGTTTTTTTTATATGCTCTACTAGACCAACTCTTAATATTCTAGTAAATATCATGTTGAAATCCATCAGAATTAAAACTCTGATTAAAAAATTTTTAAAATCTTTAAGAGACTTTAGGAATAACTACTTTTATGTAAAAAAAAAAGTTAAAGTCGCGACCCACAACACATACCTAGGCAAACAATTTCTGGAACCTAGAAGTGCATTTGTCACCATGTACAAATGCCTAAAAATAAATTCAATATTTCAGATCAAACATTTAAAATTTCTCTGGGGAAGAGGATTATGAAGGGGAAGGGGAGGTACATAGCCACGAGCAGAAGCTAAGTTAAAAAAAACCTCCCCTGCCACACACTAATTCGGTTCCAAATCCAAATTCCTGATGGACGTAACCCCAGAAAAAATTAACATTTCAATCTACCGCACAAACTTCCTAGAGTCAAGTCAATAACCAAAAATTAAAAAAAAAATGTCTCAATTGAATAAAACACAAATAGGTATTTAAATAGTGTGTGGGAGAAGACTCATGCAGGCCTATAGCCAGTAGGGAATATTTTACGAATTTGTGACGTACGACTTAGTCATTTCGGTTGAACTTTTAATTTTTTATAAATACGTGAGAGACCACTGTGATATAAAATACCAAGAAAAGTGTTTTTAATTTTATATTCTTGCAACAGTGTTGTTTTCCGGTGCTTGTCATATTGTTTTCATGGTTGTGTAACACGGTAATCATTACTTAAGAATTTAACAAAGTACTGTAATTCGTAGAAAATGCGGCTGAGATTGTTATTTTACAGTCTTAAAAAATAAAAAGTTTTCAGACCCAAAAAAAAAAAAAGGACACACTGTCTCTTGTGCATATACCTACCTTAAAATAGAGTTTTTCAAACACGAAACACGTTAAATGGAAGAAGAGATCTTTTCCCTTAAAAGTACTGCAATTAATTTAATTTTTATATGAACGCAAGCATCCTTCAAGTCAAACGTAATGGAACTTAGCACGTAAACAAATAAAAGGTATCGTATCTTCGCAACAGGAAGAAGCTATGCACTAAGTACGATAATTCCGGAAAACTGCGTTTGCAAACACCGGTTACTCACATCTGGCATTGCCTCGTAAGACAGACCTTGAGCTCTCCCGCCGAGATAGCGTACGGCACAGAAGTCAAAATGTAACAGCGGCACGCGTCTTGGATCGCTGCCAGAAATCTCCATTCAATTGTTTTTTTCCGTTGGCCTTGTTTTCTCATACAGCCATAACAATAAGCTGGAGTCAAAATAGTTTTTATTTATTATTTCATGCACTTAAAATTTTAGGCACTGTACAGTTGCCAGAAATTTGCCTTGTGTATGGCCAACAGCTTTCGCCAATTGTAAATTAAGTGCCTGAAGTATACAAGTAGGAATGTATATTTTTATTAATGTGTTCCGTTTATAATTACCGCAATAATTTCTCTGTTTTATAACTAATAGATGGGGTATACTACGAGAAAATGTGATCCTGTTAACCGAAGTCACGAAAACAGTTGACCGCTATCGAAACGTTTCAGAACTAGGTATGGGCAACTCGTGAGTAACATTCGCGTTATCCACGCAACATTTGCATTCTAGGATTAGCACAATTCCGAGGCAAAACAGGCATGAAGCAGAGTCGTTATATTCTGAACGTATTTAAAAGGAAATTACTTCGTTGCACCTCAAGTGCGCGCTATGTTACAGATAAGATCTGATCAAAGTTTTGTGTAGCTGTGCAATGACAGCCATAGGTTATTCACGGTAAAGTGAGCACTTTATGAGAACCTCCCAACAAGCATTAGCTATTAATAAATGTATCATATTGCAGCCCCAGACGTGAACTTTTGGGAGTAGTGAAGCGTATGTACTGGATTTGTTTTTTTTTTTCAGTTACATGTCACTGTTTCGGTTAAAAAGTGGCGGGAAGGTAGAAATTGAGTGAAAGGAAAAATCTAGCAGGGTTTTAAAAAGTTCTCACTGTACCGTAAATAGCCCATACACGGATAGCTACATATACGGAAAGAGTGCCATAGGGCCTACAGTACAGCAAACCGTTCATTTATATTTAAGTTTAAGAATATCTCATTTTCCTACACATTTTGACGGCATAGTTCTGCATTTTTCAGTCGGGGAGAATTTTAAGTTTCCAATAGAAATAAGTTGTCCTTAAAATAAAATATTTTTTATAAACCTACTCACAAACTAGGCCTACTTTTCTGTTTACTTTTTACTTTTCCGTGACATGCATAATTAACGGTGTCGCCTTACCAGCCCATAATGTAAGCTACTCGAATCTATCAACTATTGTGAAATTATTACGTATGAACATAAAAACATTATTAATACGCCAGTTCTAACTCTTATTCATAATAGTGACTGAAGCAAAAATAAATAATTTTCGTCTTTGCAAAATAAAGCATTAATATTAATATGACATCAAGTTACGGAACTACTTTTTGGTTGATTTCTGCTGAATTTGCTGCACTAACAAAGTCAGTGCATCCGTCAAGTGTATGTACTAAGTGCTCAATAAACCACGAACCCTCAGTTGTAGCACAAGCAACTGTTACCAACATGAAGGCCTATTACTTGTGTATACCTAACGTTTCTAGGTGAATTATCCATCATTACTAACCACGTTGATTTATGAAACAGTAGAACATAACGTAAAAACCTACTTAAGCATAAACTAAGTATTTAACGTATCCAGCTAGGTTAGCAGCCTGTCAATTTACCCCACAGTGACAGCTAACTTACCATAATGGTAATTTGNTTTAACGTATCCAGCTAGGTTAGCAGCCTGTCAATTTACCCCACAGTGACAGCTAACTTACCATAATGGTAATTTGAAGGCAAGTTGCCAGCATTATAGCAATATTCATTAAAGTAGTTTACAGTTTCCTATTGGCTCATAAGACTGCTTAATTGACTGTGTGTGTTTGTAATTTCCATTTACAAAATATTTACAGTCGTCCCCATTATCGCTTTCTGTATGAGGTTTGCTGAATACAAAATACACGGTCTTAAAATAACCCAATATTTTACGTACTACCTAAAAATGTTATTTTCGTGATTCTTTCATTCGAAATTTTCTAAAATGTTGCGATTCTTCATACGTAAGTGTCTTTATTTACTATGCAGTTAATACAATAACTGTGAATGTATGAATACAATTGTAAGTAAGGTTTCCAAAAATCTACTTATAATAGTTCGTTCAATATTTTNAATAACTGTGAATGTATGAATACAATTGTAAGTAAGGTTTCCAAAAATCTACTTATAATAGTTCGTTCAATATTTTCGGTTTTGAATTTTTGAAGACAACAAATTTTATTTCGTTACTATGAACAAGTTAATGTAATTTTGTCTTTCTGAATCTTAAATCTTCAATACGAGNAACAAATTTTATTTCGTTACTATGAACAAGTTAATGTAATTTTGTCTTTCTGAATCTTAAATCTTCAATACGAGAACAGCGTACCATACTCGAAACTAAAATCGCTTTCATATAGCAGTTTTATTTATTCTGCTGATTTAATTTTTAAATTGTGTGCAGTTTTTTATAAAAAAATTATTAAATTTAGTGGGTAAAATGCAGGTTATTTTTAATTCTTGTATCGTGTTGATGCAATTTCATAATTTTTATATATATTTCCCAATTTTTTAAATTACTAGTATAAATGTGGAAAGATTGTTACATTTCATACTTATCAACTTACACTTCACACGTTGGGTGCCGTTTTCAACTAAATTCTCAGCTTATGAAAATATTTTTTATTTTAAAACACTCTTCGTTTCCATTAAATTCAATAAGTTATTACTTCATCTTTTTCAAACACAAAATACTCAATATCATTAGTTTATCTTCCTACAACAATCACATAAACATATCACAGTAATTATATTAAATATTAAAAACTTCTTCAATCACTTATTATTTCAATAAAACATATGAATCTCATTCCCACGTCCATCATTGTAGGTGGTAGTTATTCTTCTAAAGAAAAAATTATATTCTATTTTATTTCTGCCTTATTTATATTGTCTCCTGTCCTCCAATTGGCTGTCGTCTGACCATGACACATCTCTCTGCCAATCAGCAATGGCGAAACGAAAGATAACCAGGATAATTTTATTTTGTACCTTTGTTTAATAAACATTTAGTTGCTTTCTACCCTCTAGGAACGAAATAAAAAATAACAAACAAAAATACTGAATACTGTCTAGAAATAAATGAAAAATACTTACAATAAACTATTAAAATAACTAAAGATTATACTGTTAATTCATATAATAAAGCGTAATTTGGAAATTATATTTAATTAAGTGACAACATAAGTAGGTACTCTGTAATTTAAATTTCAATGATCAACTGTAAACATACTTTAATAATTTCAATGTTACAAGATCCAACCAATATTTTCCCATTTGAAATAATTAAAAGTAGCCATAATATTTTATGTATTTTTTTTAATTTTGATTATAAACTGTAGGTTTAGCATAAGTGGTCCAGAAATATTCGAATGTGTTTTAGTATAATATTTCCTGAAAATCTGCAAAATGCAATTATGAACTAGGTTGCATCTTACGGAAAACTTGGTACGGGAGAATGTTGCCATTTCATGTCAGGAAGCAGGTTATTATCCACATTAGATCAGTATCGCTGAAAGAGCTTATTAGTTACGACCAGGCAACTGTTTTGCTTGGTCATAGATGAATAATTATGAGATTGAAACGCNGCTGAAAGAGCTTATTAGTTACGACCAGGCAACTGTTTTGCTTGGTCATAGATGAATAATTATGAGATTGAAACGCTGCACTCCATTGTATGAGGGATCACCAACTTTTAATTTGTTAAATAGCAAAATAGANTAATTATGAGATTGAAACGCTGCACTCCATTGTATGAGGGATCACCAACTTTTAATTTGTTAAATAGCAAAATAGAAATTATTATTTCAAAACATGGGTTAAACAATATTACGTAAATTATAGTGTCTCACAAATGACTTGAAATAAGTGGTTCTAACACCCCAGCGTCCTTTTGTGAAATTGTAATTGTTGCAGTGAATTGAACATACTCATTTTGAATAAAAATATATTAGACGCGTTTTCCACCACCCAACCATTAAGTTAGCTATGATGCACAAAACTTCCGTTGTTTCGATTAACACTGCATGTTTGTCGTGCACTGAAACATGAAATCAACACATAAAGCAGAGCTGCAGTTGACTAGTCTTAATAAATGTTGAAATCTAGTTAAAGGTTGCAAGTGGGGCTTAACGTCTCGTCGAAAGCGAGGTCATTAGAGTTTGGAACAAGTTGTTCGGAGAAGCAGGAATAGGGAAGGAATCGGCCATGGTCTTTAATTAGAACCATCCTAACATTCGCGTAGAGCTAACGGGAAACCATGGAAAACCGAGATCAGGATGGCCGGACAGGGATTCAAACCCAGGTCCTCTCGAATGCGAGTCCAATAAATGTAAACTTCACAATCAGCTCTGCCGGAGTTCGAAATTTGATCGTCACAGCAGCAGGGACAATTCTATATGACAGCAGCTGATAGTTTGTACATACTTTCATGTTTTAGTGGCATTCAAGATTATTTTTATTACCGTGGCCCTTTTTAATGTTCTACTTCATTGACCACTTCTAAAATGATCTAGTTTAACAAACAACAAAAATGAGTACATTACTGACTATTTTCAATTATAAAACGAAATCAACATACCTTAAACACTATGTGAATCTGTTATTTCGACTAACGATCCATTCAGTACTTGATGAGCAAATTTTGTCTTAAAATGCATATATAAATTGTAACTTAATTGTTTGTCACAGTCGACTGAATATTCCTTTTAGAAACGCAGTTGATTTGTTTTCATTTGTTCAACGGTTTGCCATAGAGAATGTTTAAATAAAAAACAATTTTTTTTTCAAATATTTCTATTTTAATTTGGTGTACATTTACTTAGGAATAATGTTTAAAAAAATCACTGTATCGGTTTTATGTACAGAATAATGTATGATTTTAATTCCCCGTCAGTCCCTTTTCAGCCATCCATGATATTTTGAAGAGGTACAAAACTGTGAAAGAGTAACTTTGACTATCAGTATCATTATATGTATTATAACGATACTGAGTAGCATCGTTTCTTACAACGGTAATAAAACTGAACTGAAAATAATATCGTATTATACAATGAATAATTTCTCAAATTTTGTTTTGTTTTGTCATAACGCCTATCTCAAAATTCACTTTGTGTTTATACTAAGTGTGCGCATGGAAATAAAATCTGCACATGAAAGACAATCGGAATAAACCACTAAGTGCTTGTATATATGGTCACAGATGCTCTGACCTCAAATATGAACGTAGTTAAACTCAGAAGATTTGACTTTTTTACCGTTTCATTTAAGAATATTTTTGCAATTTTTTTTTTATTTCTAGATGTTAATTAATTTCTGTAAAGTAAATTTTGCTAGAGATATCTTTAATAAGAGTAAAAAAAAAATTTGGTTAATTTTTATAAATGTGTTTTTTTTAACACCGAAATATTTATATTGCTGGTATGTAATTGCGTGTGATTACTACTATAGAACATTCACGTTTACTTCACATTTTTCTGGAGTCCTGCTTAAGTTATACTTCCATGATATACCTCCGCTTCGTGCAAACAAAGCTTAACCGAGTTTAGAAAATTACACAAAAGGGACAACGCACCACATTTGTGCGCACTCAGTGTAATAACATTTTGCATAAAACCTATATCTTACTAGACGTTACCAACACACTTATTTTCTCACTATTTTATTCATGTCAATTATGTATTAAATATTATGATTTAAAAACAAAACATGAATAAAAGTTTAATTTAACCAAAATAAGGTACTTTTATATAAACACAGGTATAGAAGGCTTGTGATGCATGGCATATTTAAGAAACAACCAAACACGTCACATGGGCTGATTTTTCAAAGGTTTAATTCAAGAAGTATGAAGAAACCGCGAATAGATTATAGTTGAAAATTTGCATTTTTGAACAAATCTCTTAAAACCCCCTTCAATTCTGTAGCAGGAATTCATGTTGAGTGTAGCTAGGAGCACATGATGGTTATATGACTCCTACCAGAGTGACAGTATTGTCAAAAGATTGTCATCTCACCTCGTTTCAGATCATATGGGATCGTCCCCCATAACTGAGAAGTGGTTGAATTCAGTCGCTANTCTCACCTCGTTTCAGATCATATGGGATCGTCCCCCATAACTGAGAAGTGGTTGAATTCAGTCGCTAAAGGATGGGAGCGGTTGAACTACAAGACAATCCGCTGGTCATCCGTAATGAACGTATATGACGAGTGAATAGTTCAAAATCGGAATACATCTGGGATAGAATTTCAGAGGAAGGTTGACATGCTTGNTGATGGTTATATGACTCCTACCAGAGTGACAGTATTGTCAAAGGATTGTCATCTCACCTCGTTTCAGATCATATGGAATCGACCCCCATAACTGAGAAGTGGTAGAATTCAGTGGCTAAAGGATGGGAGCGGTAGAGCCACAAGACAATCCACTGGTCATCCGTAATGTACGTATATGACGAGTGAATAGTTCAAAATCGGAATACATCTGGGATAGAATTTCAGAGGAAGGTTGACATGCTTGCCGCGCAATCACCGATGTCCGATTAACTTTCAAACTATCTCATTATAAGCTGTTAATGGTAAATGTAGCACATTCGAAACAAACCTTTGAGATAACCGGCTCTTAACGGCGGGGCCTTGAGACGCGATCAGGGCGAAGCAAAATGAGTATGGAGCCGCGCCGGAATGCAAGGGCATGGGAAACGGGAGATCCCCGAGAAATCCCGCCAACCAGCACCATTGCCCTGCATGATTCCCACGTGCGAAAATCCGGGTGTGACCCCGCCGGGAATCTAAACTGGTTCGTCATCGTGGGAGGTGAGCGCTCTAGCCACTGCGCAACCGCAACCTCTTAACCTTTGAAAAAAATCACTGCTCATAAACTGTATTATATATTTTACATTTTAGACTGTTCACAGTAAAGGGAGCAATTTTGAGACCCTAATTATTTTTTCCTTTTAGCCATTTTTTAAAATCATTTAACCATATTTAAAAAAAAAAGTTTTGCAATGTAAGTAATAAACACAGTGTATATTCCACCCCACTTGGAATTTAACGTCTAAGGATAAAATAAAATTTATTTNGAAGCAATTTTGAGACCCTAGTTATTTTTTCCTTTCAGCCATTTTTTTTATCATTTAACCATATTTTAAAAAAAAGTTTTGCAATGTAAGTAATAAACACGGTGTATATATTCCACCCCACGCGGTATTTAACGTCTAAGGATAAAATAAAATATATTTATTTACTATAATACCCAATGAGAGGGCTTTCAAAAGTGCTCACTTTACCGTGAATAGCCTATAACACTTGTATGAAGACTAATAGTTCGGCTGTCAGAGAATTAATGAAAATAGTTCTTAACGCTTGACGTATTGCAAATGCAATGTTTAAATAGCCTATATGAGCTTTGAGTGTATTGTTTCTTGTTTTGTATACATACATCAGAATATTGATATTGTTACGAGTAGTGGTCAGGCCTTAGCTGAGGGGCCTGCCTGATCACACCTTTACTGATTCATCCAGGACACGGGCCATGATTGCTGAAATTAGTTGTGAAATCGCAAACCACAGAAACCCCCTCCACCGGCCAGTAAACGGGGACAACGCAGCCGATATAGGACAGTGTAGTCCGAGGGCGGTGTCCTATGTCGTCGGGCTATTGGAACAAAGGCCACTGTAGATGGATGTGTCGGAGAGTCAACTTCCGCCATCTTAATCAGCCTTCGGAATCATGAACAGGGTGGAGACTCTCCAATTTGACTTTACTCAGAGTGTGGCTGGTTAAGTCTTTATAATTTAATATAAATTAATAATTCAGTATTACATAATACATTACAACCTTAATGTTAAATAAACCCCTTTTATATAATGCTCATTACATAACTCTTATTAATAACTTGCATTGCCCCTATAACCCCGTTAAGGTATGATGATGAACCCTAAAATCATATCACAAAAATATACATATTAGTAACCATTTTACATCCTAACAATACAACGGTCTCACTTTGATTACGTATGAATAAAGTGATCAGACCCTTGGCAATGTTAATTTTACATATGGCCGAATGTTACGACATAGGAAGCAAAAATAGATCTTAAATAGGGATTTCAAAAGGTCTCACTTAACCGTGAGCAGTCTATATCACAACTGAGGGTAATAATCACGTGTGTTTGGCAACGTGGTAGCATACCAAGCCCAGGTATTGTTCCGTCTTTTGTATTAATACAAGAACGTGCAAGCCTGCGAACTGTTTTCTCCGCCACCAAATTAGTGTATTTTTTACTTGGCAACGGACTTACTACGTGGGCTGGTTTCGGCGTGTTGGCTGAAAACAAACATTGAGAAAGCGAAACGTGTAAAGAAGCCACATACAATAAAATTTTACTTCGCGTAATTTGTGTGCTATACGCAACATAACCTTTATTAAACGTGATGGATATTCAGCAAATACAAAAGTTTTCTAGATACACTACTACTCTCTAACTAATCAACTTTGTAGGTGTTTTTACCCCCCAACCTAAAATTCGGAACAAAGTATTTTTCTTCCAGACTTCACGCAGTTTACGTGCAAGATTGGTCAGAATGACGTAGAATGTACACTGACGCGTTAAACTAATGGAATCGAACAAATTTCATGCTGATTACTGCGCACTGTGGAAATAACGGAATGCAGCCTTGCATCCAGAAGATCGTGGATTCGATCCTAGACGCCTTCACTGGGGTTCGTTTTACCCCCGTGGTTTCCCATCTTCGCCTCAGACAAATGTCTGTGCAGTTGATTGGCGTGTGCCTTCTCATTATCTTATCCGCTGAATTTTATAATAATATTCTGGCTTGAAGTTTTCTGCGTGCAAATAATTGTGACATATTATTCNGCGGTTTTCTGGGTGCAAATAATTGTGACATATTATTCAACGTAGTTCAGTAACCCAGGAAATAAAGTTTTCGTTATGATTCAGAGTGTTTATTTTCACGTTATCTCATTCTATAATTTTTCGCCCAATGTGTGACTTTTTAGGAAAAGGCGTGGTAGTCAAACATTTTTCAAAGCCTTGCTCAGTTTGTTTTTTATAGCACTTACATCACATTCAAATATAAGCATTTTTATTCGCTTTATAACGTTTTGTTTCGCCGCGGCGGTCATATGACACAAGAAGATTGTTCTCTGTGAACTAAAAAAATTAATCCATGCTAGTGAGCACCGACGTAAATAAACACATTTAATTACACGCTAGGACGTGTATAACTAAATTTCTTGATACGTTGCAAGAGTGACTGCAAGTACACTAGTCAGGAATGACTTTGTAGTATGCACAATCATATGTAACCCTTTTTTTTTTAATTGCACTGTATTCAGTTGTAAACTTTTAAGCCAGCAACATGCATGAGGGCACGATTGTATACTTAAGCATGCTGGTCACAAAAATGCATTATTTTATATTTGTACGAACACTTTTCAACTTCTAGACATCACTTTTTTCTCGCATAAAAAAGTTTTTAGGTCACATAGTTTTTGTATTATAGCATATCGAAATCACAATTCTAGTGTTTTGGGACATAAAAATAAAATAAACGAAATCATTTACAGAAAATTTAACACGAGCAACTAAAGGGTCGTGTCTTAAGGGTTCCGCCTGCCTGGTGCTTGAACTGCGATGCAGTGTGTTTGAAATCCTGTTTTTTTTTTTACGAAACTATTAAACGTGCCTCCAATAAGTTTACCTACGAAAAGGCATCATACCCAAACGAGGAGGAAGTGGTACTTTAAAGTTACCACGCATGCTGTAAGCCCTACAATATAGTTAAAAACGGCCTTTTCAGACTACCGTATCTTAAAACATACTAGCAGACTACGAGCCAAACTACGATAGGAGCTTGTATCTAACTTTACTACAAACTTTTAATAGTAGGGTTAGTGCTGCAAGTGTCTGACCTCCCGTGACGCAGTCGGTTGGTGCGCCGGCGATCTGGGGTGTGGAAGGTTCTGGGTCCGAATCCCAGGTAAGGCATGGGTGTTGGTTAAATTTAGGTCATGTGTTAGTTTGTAAGCCCTGCCCTGATAAGCCTTCAGACACAACACCGGGGGACGTTAATAAGACCTTTCAAATCAATCAATCAAAACCTCTGAAAGTCCCACAGGTGCACGCAGCATTACGAGAGCACAACACGCCAGTTCAGAGCCTTGCGCGTAGCGGCGATGGTGCTCTTATTGCGCGTGCCAGTGTCACCCTTATAGCTCCCGCGTTTCTCAGCCAAAAAAGAAGAAAAACGATGTAGGTAGGCAGAGCCCCTGAATTAATTTAAAGTATGCTTAGCCAAACTTATTTTACAAAAATCAAAATCAAAATTATGCAAAAATGTTTTTACTTTTTGACTATTTTTAAAAATTGCGAAAACATTTCATAGTGTGATTGTAAAGATTCCTTAACTCATGGTATCTTATTTAAATGAAAATTTTCTCATTTCGGTAAATAAATAAGTTTTTATTATTTTTAAATCTCGAAAACACTAAAATTACGATTTTGATAGGTAATTCTGTAAAAAAAGGATGCCTACTAAAAGTGTTTTAGGCAAGGAAACAGCACTCGTAAGTAATGTCTACAAGTTGAAGGGCATTTTGTGAAAGTATAAAATAATGAATTGTTCTGTGACCAGCGGCTCTAACGAGTGTTGCTTCGACTCGTCAGCTTCTTTCGCCGCGCCGTGTTGAAGAAGAAGACCAGTCACTCTGCTTCCGCGTGCTCGTGTTTACAAAAGCGCTCCCTCCGCCCTTATCAAAGGCGGGTTATCGCCCAACCTAAGCCGGCCAGTGTTTCTCCACACTTTGTTGTTATTTGTCAACCACTCCGATACAGCACAACGGTGAAGTAAACACGCGTATGCTGCCAAGTCGCACATGCAGTGTATGGGAACCAGATAGGCCCGTCTGAATACTTTCAATAAGCAATACTTCATATATCCTAATAATATTGCGTTATTTTATATGTATTTCCCAAAAGTAATTAAAATCAGAAAAGCACAGGTAAGTTCTTCAATAAATAATTAAGCTCCGGCTAGATTAAATTCTACTGTATTACTTTCTCAGACCTCTGAGGTGAAATTGTACACAGAGTACGAAATAATTCCTAGTTTTAAGTATTATATTAAATCAGCTTACAAACAGAGTGGCATATATGCCATTTTAAAACAATATTTATACATATTAAATCATGTTTAATATTTTATAAGATTGGAGTAAGCCATAAATATTAAAATATAAATTAATTTTCATTTAGTGTCTTACAAAAATCAACAAAATTCCTGGCAACCTATACACAGAGGTTGACCCACAGAATAAAAATGAATGAACTATCTGTCACACATAATGGAAATAATCATTGATTGGATAAAGTGGCGCTGCAAATAAAAATGTATGAAGTTAACCTGTCTATATAGTCTTTCAAAAACTACTAATTTCAGTTGAAGCGTGTTACAATGGGCACCACAGGACGCGAGAATGTTGCATAACAGCAGATACACATAAATATCAACGTGATTAAAATGTCAGCATGATTGCCATGTCAAAGTTGCTGTTATTACTGTTGAAATTTAATGGAAATAATGTAGATGAATTACCTTTGCAGTTCCATTTAGATGTTTTCCATTGCCTACTTTAACTGCAAAACGAGAAAATAGAAACTACACAGTAAAATATGAATTATTCCCAGCCAATGTATCTTCAAAATACAAATAACAAAATTATGAAGGCAAAAACTCTACTCAGGACAGATGTAGAAGAAAGAACGTCTGGTTGTGAGTAGTTCACGGGGCTAGGGAGTAGTGGTGGTCAGACCAAAGATGGCCTCCAATCATTGCGAACCCGGTTAGATTCCCGGCGGGGTAGATCCCGGATATTTGCACTTGAGAAACATGGTGGTCGTCGCCGTTAACAGGTGGGTTTTCTCGGAGTACTCCAACTCACTTCGGTGTGCTGAAGACCTCGGCTGTTCAGCGTCATACTAATCTCTCACGGTTATGAGTATTCCAGTTGTGGAAAATATTGTGTGTCTCATCATAAAATGTGTGTTATTACGATTGCTGTTACATATTTTGTGTTATGTATAATACTGTTTTATTATGCATTATTAAACATTAGTTAAATTTGTATATTTTATAATTTATTTTATATTACGTAATATTGTGTAAATATTCTTCAATGTATAAGAATTATATTACAGTTATATTTCGAAAAACCCCATCCATTGAGTATTGGATGTACATTAAAATATATATATATATAATATATAAACAAGAAAAACATTTGTAATGGTTTTTTTGCAGTCATTGGAAACAAATAAATAATATTCTGAGCGTTACCTTACCTCATACGACGATGTAACGAATATGTTTGTGTTAGAATACCGACGTATTGAAGTAAGTAAGTCAATTTCTTAGTAAATTGGTGTTTTCGGTCATAAATGAATTATTTCATATAGTACTGAATTTGTATGTCAACGCGATTCGGTTGTAGTGAAATAAGAATGTAAGCATACATTTCACTCAGTACAATTTTTTTTTTAACTCCACCTAAACTTTTTAAAATTCGGCATGTATATTCTTGATGTGGGTGTCTTAAGTAAGTGATAGGGTTTATGTTAGTTTGCAAGTTAAATGATGCAAAAAAATACTTCTACACAAATAATTTATTAGTTCTAAAAAATGTTATTTTTTAAAGTTTTCAGTGCATCATAATGGTATTTTATTTCAGAATTTTTAATAACTTCCCACATAAGTGGAACCAAGTTGTTCTAACCGCTGTGAAACAACCTTTTTGTCTTGAAGAAAACGCTAAAAAAAAATGGCATCGAATACCTAGGAATGACAACAATGTGAAACTGTATAAAATAAAAATTAATGGTTTAGAGCAACTTGCTGTATAAAATTGTTAACATATAATGAAAGTACATTTTGTTATGGGCTTCTTCACTGCAGGACACACCCAAACACTAAACCAAAATCGAAGACAATGTCGCAAGACTTCGTGTTTGTGGCGTTCGCTCATTTGATCTGCAAATTCAACCTGCGGCACTATTTTTGTAAGGCAATTGGTGTCTAGGTGGCAACCCTAAGCTGCCGTGGTATTTTTGTTGTAAGCTTCCTATAAAGTTCAAGAAATTACCTTACTTCATCCACTCTGTAAATAAACAGACAAAACTGACTGAATACATCTTACTTTTGCAAAGACATAGCGCTAAAAATGCAAAATTATAAATAATCAATGTATTTGTGGTGTTTCCTCCAGTGACATGTTATAAGTTTGCCTTACACTTTTACTTTGAGGTTGGGGCAACGTACCAAATACTTCTCTGGCCTCATAGCATTCGTGTCTGTACTGCCTCAAAAAAAGTGATTCCAGTTTCTAGTGACATGTCACCTGAAGTTAAATTATTAAACATCAGAAAAAAGTTTCAATTTTTGACTGTAATAATCATATTTTTATCTATTTGCTATATTTTTCAGATTTTTTAATATGCCAAATAGTGGACAGCATACGTGTTTCCGCACACTGTACAAGAGTTTTGTAGACCTGTTGAGTTAGTGGTTTGATGCACGCACTTTGACAACTCAGTTATCTGTTTTGTGAATTACAAAATAAGGAGAAAATAACCCATTATGAATTTTAAGTCGTACAGTAACATAAAGAGAAATCTCAACAGTGGCTGTAGTTAAATCAAAGAGCAGTAAATAAATTGCCCATAAAAAATCGTAATTGTCAGATTAGTAAGCAGCACACAAAATTTGCCCCCCCCCCCCAGATAAATATTGGAAAATAATATACTGTTAAAAATTAGCTTATTTTAAAAGTTTTAAATGTGTAGCTAAACTCTTCACGTAAGACGTACAACTGTGGGAGTCACTATATTCAGTAATAAATATATCTGTTTTAATTCACACATCTCCCCGTTTTTAATTCTGATTGACGCATTAATAAATTTTTAGCTGTAATAATTGGTATCTAAGGCTGTATAACTCGCAGTGCACACTGTCAAACAACTGAAATTATTACAAAAAGTTATAAAAAAATTTTTTATTAAAACTTAGCGTGATGATAATACATTTACCGTCGAAAAATGCACGGTGAAAAAGAATAAAATGTATCCTAAAATACACTCTTATCTTTTCTGCCTGCGAATGTCAACCACGTATTTACACTAGCGATAGATAAAAACTTTACAATTCTTGTAACGTTTAACAACTATAGAGTATAAAAGTACAATTTCTCTCAGAAAATAAATACTATACACCTCGCAATTAATAATCAGCTAAATGCAGCCTCGCTATATTTATATGTAGTTATAACACATGCATTGCTTCTACGGAAATATAGAAAGGAAACATTATTATATTTTATAGGGAAGACTGTGTTTAAAATATCAGTGCTCAGGTGTTATGTAAAATAAACGTGACAAAGACCTATTTGTTATTTTTTTTTTCTATTCCGTTTGGATAGAAGAAAAAAATTGGTAATCAAATGCGTATTGAAAACCAAAATATTTATAATGTGAAAATTGGCTAATAAAAAGATAAAGTGATACTGAATTTCGTGCAACGCTGAAAGTGTTTGACAGTTAATTAATGGAAAGAAATACGTACATACAAAAACAAGAATAATCGCAAGAACTAATCTGTTTTTTGAAGTATATAAATATGTAATACATTTTTCAAAATTAACAAAAATCAGTATAATAGTTTGATTTAAGTGTAACAATGGTGATGAGAAATCATGCCTTCACGTATTTTCATTATGCTTGATACTGAAATACTGACTACACTATGTATCTATATAAACTGTCCACTGCGTGAACTGCGTGAAATAAAACTTATTTTAAATTATATGTTCGATACTGGGAAGATTCTTCTGAAAAACTTATTATCTTTCTTGCATTCAGAAGACAATAACAGTAAAGTACGTCTGTTTGAAACAAAACATTTTTCAGTTGCGATGTGAGATGCGACACCTAGTAGAGTAATGACTGAACTATTTCAGTCGACTTCCGAATTATGAAATAAAGAGGTACTACAGAGTAGCAAAGGAATGCGCTTGGAAAGAAAAAGATAAGTATTTTCAGGAACACAACTGAAAATCTAAGGGGCAAATAAAATAACACTGGTAGAAAAGTTATCGTATTTTATCAGAGAAAAAAAACTTAACAATATCGTAAGGATCACTATTTTCGGTAAAGCATGTCCTTTCTCAAGTAAGTATCAAAAACGTGATCTACATACAAATATACGCAGCGTTGTTTTTTTTTTGCTTGTTTTTTTGTTTTTTAGATAATTGCATCTGGAACCCTGGACCACTATTCACATTCTGGATTAATCTGCGAATGTTGGATGTATTTTCCGATCCTCGTGTCGAAGAGCGCCTGTCCCTCTCCACCGGCTGCCATAATCCTGGCCTCGGAGCACACACAGCAGCAGCTTTGGTTCAAGGACGACGGTTTTTGTTTCACTGCCTTGCAAGAACAGTGGACGTCGTCCGGAAGCTCGCACGCCAGAAGCACCGCCCGCACTTGGTCCTCCTCGAGCTGCGACTCGCTGGGGGTCGCGACGCACGAGCCGCAGCTCACGTGCTGCACCTGGAATATCCGAGGAGCCGCCTTCATGAAGGAGGACCACGCGGTGGACACGTGCTGCCCCACGTCGTCGAGAGCGTAGGCGCCGACGCCCAGCGTCACGAACTCG
The DNA here is from genome assembly GCA_002778355.1 of Clitarchus hookeri. NCBI lineage: Eukaryota > Metazoa > Arthropoda > Insecta > Phasmatodea > Phasmatidae > Clitarchus > Clitarchus hookeri. The sequence goes on along the minus strand of NQII01000989.1, from coordinate 583,202 downwards.
CCGCTCCTCAGCGGCGTGTGGTAGGTGGCGGCGCCATCGCGCGGCACGTCCGCGAAGCTCCGCATCACCCACGTGACGACGGCGAAGGTGGCGGCGTTGGTGGGGAAAGCGCGCAGCAGCGTGGAGGTGAGACCTCTCGTGAGCATGGGTAGGCCCTCCTGCGCGACGCTCTTGCGCAGGCAGTCGACGGCGCCCGAGTAGCGGCCCTCGGTGTCGGCCTGCAGACGCGACTTGACGACGTCCGTGGGGTACGTGGTGAGCCAGGAGGCGACCCCGCTGAGGCCACCAGCCAGGAGCATGTGCGGAGTCCCCAGGTGGTCGGCGCCGCGGGTCATGGCCTCGTATGCGAGGAAGTAGACGCCGTAGCCAGGTACCTCGCGGGCGATGGTGATGCCGAGGCCCTTGTACAACCCCCGCACGCCTCCCTCGCGCACCACGCTCAGCAGGCAGCTGAAGGGGCTGCCCGCCTGCAACTGGGACCTCGTCTTGACCAGCTCCATAGGGCTGCAGACGAAGCTTTGAACGAGGCCCGCCGTCGAGCCGGCCAGCAGGTGCGAGCCCAGCGAGTCGGGGTCAGCCATGTGACGCTGCGTGTTGCCGTACACTCCGAACACTATGGCGTTCACCACGGCCACGGCCGCCAGCGGGGAGGAGATGCCCCTGTACAGCCCCCAGACCTGCGCCACACAAAACAAAACGCCATTACTTTGACAGTTCCGAAACTATGTTACACAGTGTACAAATGGGGAATGAGGTTAGCCGAAAATGAAAATTGCTGGACTGACTTTGGATGAAAAACAAATTTAATCATGCCATATACAAGCTGTATAAGACAATGCTCATGCAAATTTCCTGTTGTACCATATATCTTACAGAACAACCGCAATTCGTCGCCAAGTTAACGTTTAGCAAGTTTAGTGAATATATAACATGTGCCTGTTCAACAGTAACTACAGCAGTCTGTTTCGATGTATCTGCATGTACAACAAAGTCCTTCCAGCACACAATGTCTCCAACATCAATATTATCAAGATACTTCGCAAAATGCTCAAGAGAGCTGACCGAAGCTGCTGGCTTCTCACATGGTATTTCACAGGCACTGCCTGGACCCGATGTCTATATTTTGTCTAATTTTATGACATTAGATGGCGTGAAGCTAATTCATTTAACAATATGTATTAAATCACAATATAATGATCGTGTTCTTTGTGACTTCTCGCACCGACTTCGGCCTATTCAGAAGGGGTCAAATTCTTGATAACGGTGGGCATGTTACAAAGTGGTTTAATCCGTACGGGATAGCATCTTATAATGCTATTATGCTGGTTTTTGGTAATTAATTGTGGAACGAAAATGTAAGTGGTCCTTGTTTAAAGAATCGTTTGCAAACGGTTTGATAATTTCGAGAAAATTCTCATGACATTTTAAGTTTGCATAATATCACTTTCTTTCGAGAAATATACATTCAGAAGTTATATAATTGTCCACTGTTTGTTAATGAAATAAAAGTTAGTATCGTTATTTTGCCAATATCTATAACCATACTCTTCAAATCCGATATGTCCAAATGAATTTTTTTTTGTAATACAACATTATAGACGTACAGTACTAAAGCAGGGAAAAGTACACTAAAAGCAATTGCCAATAACACAGATATTAAAATATTTTTATTTCCCTTCTATTTAACATTTAGGCATTCTGGTAACAATTTTCTCTCAAAATCAAGGTATTGTTAATCTGCGATACCTAAAAAAAAACGATCTTTTCATTTACATTATTTCTTAGTTCTCCACTTTATATTGTGCCTTGCATTTTTCTGCATTTGCTTGTACTGGGTTGCATACATTCTCTTATCTTCCAACGGCATCACAAGCTACTTCGGCATCTTGCCTCGCTTCCTCTTTATGGAGAAACCTCTCTTTTGTTCTAAGTCCAGGTGCTTTTACACATTCGCAACGTTTTACTCGAGTGCTGCACTTATTACTTCGATTTTAGTGTTTTTTTTTATGTCTCCATTTTGGCCAGCTTAGTGTTTATACCTTTAGTAAAATGGTTTCATAATTTATTGGAACACTTGACAACATCTGTCAATAGTGCCCTATCTATCATACTTTCAGTATGTTGCTATTTTTATTTCATCTATTCATTGAACATCTAATACATGCTTCTTGTATTAATTTCGAATGTAACAGTAACTTTCCTTTGTTGATCTGTTCCTTCTGCTTCTCTTGCTACCCACTGGCTTTAAGATTTACCGTTTCCACACACTGGTTATGCTTTCTGCTTGTTCGTCGCAGCTCTCACATCTTCTATGCAAATCTCATGACATTTTTTTATCTGTCAGTTTCTGATATTTCTTGAGAACATACTAGCCTAATTATGCATTATGAGTTTCTGTCCAGGTCTCTGAGGTCGCTCTCGATCTTCTTGAACAAGGCAAGAGTGCTTGCACATGTACTCCAGTTCCACCTTCGCACTGCACAGCTGTTTCAGTATGCCATGCTGCCTCTCTCTTTATCTTTCTCAATCTCTCTCTATCTCTCTCTCTCTCTCTATTCAAGATGTCCCAGGAAGTAGTGTTAAGCCGAAGCAAGGAGGTGATAGTTTAGAGGCTATGAATTTTTTTCTATGTTTTGTGTCATACTCGCAGTTCCACGAGAAATATTGGTATGGTGACATGAAAAAATGTGATGGATGCTTAAATATTTGTTTTAGATTATCTGAATGAATGTCCAATCTGGTGCAACAGCATTTACGTTCATCTGTCCTAGCATGGCGCCGAGAAAAATATTGAAAAACAGAAAAGATTGGAAAGCGTAGTTTGTCCATAATTTTTGGTGATGTTCAAAAAAAAGTTCACGTCAAACGTGTTTCTTACCTACTTCAAAAACGTTCTGGTTTTATCAGCTACGTACCCTAAATTCCATCGTGCTACTTCCACGGCTTCAACGTAAGAATGTGATTTGAAATTCAGTATGTGTGAAATTCTAATTTGTGAGAGTAAGTGAAAATGTGATAAAAACTAAATAAAAACATTAGTGAACGGCTGTATTACGAACTGAAAAAATTATTTTGCAAATATTAAAACCCCATTCGATTGTTTGTGATGACTGCATTGGAATTTACATGTGTGTTAGACACAGACAGGCACTGGTGTTTGCCATTCCTTGTTTTGCAGTCAGTCGCTTGCTTACCATCTGCTATTAGGGTTACAGCACTGTTTCGTAATTCTTTCGCAGACGCTGAAGTACGCAACGAAGTGAATTTGTGTTAATAGGAAGACTGGAAACGTAGCACAATGCACTGAATTGAGAATTGCATAACAAATTGGTGTGGTGTAATTACTAGGGACTGTAAAGCACTAAGTTTCTACCAGCATTTAATTTGCATGTGAGTGACCACGGCGTTTTTATCGCGTAACTACTCAGAAATGCATTACTTTTACGTTTATGTGAGGGGGGACTCTGTGCATGCAGCAAGACTCTACAGGGAACATGTAGATCGTAGAGCTGGGCCTCAGCCCGAGTGGTTCCCTGACCACCGAATGATTCTTAAAGTCCATAATGCCTACATGGAAGGTCGCGTACCAGGGACTATATCTGGCCGCACTGTCACTATGAGGGATCCTGATTTGGTAGCTTCGGTTGTCTAAGAAACGGAGAGAGACCCATCGATAAGTGTCAGAATGGTGAGTCGCCGTACCAGCATCTCAAAATCAGAGGTACATCGCACACTACAAGCAGTTGGATATAATCCGTACTATGTCAGACATATCCAACAGTTACTACCAGAGGATTACGACAGAAGAGTGCAGTTTTGTGAAGATATGATACGAAGACAAGAGGACGAGTTGTTATTCGGAAAAAATGTTGTGGGCGTACGAGTCCCATTTTAAGCGCAAGGGGGTGTTTAATGTCCATAACTACCATCCGCGAAGAATCGAAAACCCACACTTGACATGGCGATCCAATTTTCAAGAACATTTTAATGTTAATCTGTGGTGTGGCATACCAAACGGCCAGTTAATCAGCCAATTTAACTACCAAATCGCTTGAATGGCGAATTCTATTTGCAATTTGTAACTAACGATCCGCCTGGACTGCTAGAGGATTTTTATTTGGAGACACGCAGAAACATGACATTTCAAAATGATGGTTCACCATTGTCACTACACCTTGTGCGTAAGGAGTTTTCTAAACCAAATGTTCCCAGGAACGAACCCATAGCCTGGCCTCCAAGGTACGCCAACCTGAACTCGAATGATTTCTTTGTGTGTGGATATTACAAAGAGCTTTTTTACTCCACAGAAAACCGCAGTTTTGGATAACTTACATGAAAACTGCAAGATGCCGAAGTAACCATCGAAAACAATCGAATGGCGTTTCAACGCTTGCAAGAGAATTTCTTCCGGCGATGCCGCATTTGTATTGAACAAGAGGGTCATCATTTTGAAATTGTTTGTAAGTTGTTCTAATAAACGCATGTTTAAATCCGCTGTAATTTGGTTTATCACATTTTAACTTACTCTCACAAATTAGGATTTTGTACATACTGCATTTCGAACCACATTCTTAGGATGAAGCCGTGCAAATAGCGCTATGAAATTTGCAGGGTATGTAGCTGATAAAACGAAAATGTTTTTTAAGTAGGTAAGGAACACGTTTGACGTGAACGTTTTTTTTAAACGCCACCAAATATTATGGACAAACTACGCTTTCCGATATTTTCTGTTTTTCTATATTTTTCTCGGCGCTATGCTAAGACAGATGAACATAAATGTTATTGCACCGGATTGGACATTCATTCAGCTAATCCAAAACAAATATTCAAGCGTTTATCACATTTATTTGTGTCACCATACGAATATTTCTCGTGGAACTGCGAGTAAGGCATAAAACAGAAACAAATTCATAGCCACTAAACTATCAACATTCGCCTAATATACATAGGGGTGTTTCGGATATGTCTTGAGGTCCTCTACCTCCTTGCTTCGGCTTGGCATTACTTCCTGGGGCATCCTGTGTGTGAGCGTGTGTCTACACACCCAGTGTTTTTCTCTAGAAACGCCTTCTCCAGTAGTGGATTATCTTCTCGATATATAGAACCTTATCAAAATTATGCTGATTATCCATGTCGACTTTACACTGAGACTTCAAATTTGTTTTCGTGACTATCAGTCTTGTCTATGTCATGTTATTGAGGTTGTTCAAACTGGCATTAGTTGCTTGCAGTTCTTCCAATGCTGCTGCAATGCTCCAGAGATCTTGAAGTTCTTCTTGTACATGATTTATGATTGAAAAATACGCTCAACCTGCTTATCTGCTTCTTTCTTTGTCTCTGCTAAGCTGAGATTGGCATTCAGTTCGCTTCAACATTATCGTTTGCTGTTGGGCGATTCCATGGAAAATGGTTTCTTTATTGTGCTTGCAAGTCCTGTGGCAACTGAGAGAGGAGTTCTGTCTTTGAGTCTGCCAACACCCTCTCTTTTGTTTTCAATCAAAGTTGGTTAACACCACAGGCCTGCAAAATTAAGGGTCATAAAATTGTTTATCAGAATTTGTGCTACAATGATATATTATTGGGGTGCTGAATCCACAACTGAGCTCTATTTGTCTCTATCGCGTAACATTTTTCCGCAACATTCATTTACACTTTTAGTAAATCGAATGTAGCGTTATTGAAGTAAATAAGAACAAGTGATGAAATGAAAAAGGTTTGGGGCAAATATGAAGAGTATATTTTACAAAAACTATGACATTATAATCAACAACTCATATTTAGTCAAATACTTTCTACTGCATTTTTCTCTTCATGATTTGTTGATCTTGTAAATATATAAATTTAATTGTATCTTGTAATTGTAATTCCTTGACTTGTTCCATATCTCAGAGCTAAACAGAACATGTGGGATTAAACGGAATGTAAACTAATAAATAAAAAAAGCGGCGCATGTTGCTTTTATTCTTGTGTAAAATTTTTGGAATGTAATGGTGTAGCATCTGGAAGTATTTTCCCATTATATTAAAGTTATATCGGCCTTGGTATCTTATTTCTATATCTCATAATGTCTTGGTGGAAACCTGCTCCTTGCTCACTGCACTAAGATTTTCAGGGAAAAAATTCTAACCGCGCATTCAGAAAATGAAGTTTTAAACTCATTGAGCTACCCAAGGATTTGAATCTGTCCAGTATATTTTCACTGACCATCACACAGTTGGGGGTCTTTTTGTTTCCTGGGAACTTAGTAACCACATTTTTGAAGGCAGTTCACGCTCCTGTTTCAATTTCAGTTATTGTATGAAAGAAATCTTCATCTGACGTCAGTCGTCTTACGCCTGGGCCAACACAAGTGCCCTCTTTTAGCTTAGCTTCTGACGGATGAGGGAACGTACTGCAGAGGTTTTTTAAGCATTTTCTACTGTGTCAAAGCTTTAACAAACTATTCCATGATACTTATTTTTTTGTGGAGAGGTGGCAAAATTTTTTCTTTGTATCAACAAGACTTGGTTGCAAAATGTTTTTCCTCCCAGGTTCAAGAGATGTTCTTTATGACTAGTGTCAACGACGATATAGCTAGTGTATTGGTTTCCAATAGTGTTGTCTTACTCTACTGTCATATCCTTCTACATCAACCATATCCCATTTGTTATCAATATTATCATGGTCACAGACTTCTAGATCATGTTTCTGGTGCTCACTAACAGGTTAATACCAAATTTTTACATTATAATACTGGGTTATAAATGCTGCAAAATAACCACCATAACAATACTACCAATAATAAATTATAGTTTTAAATATATTGTACAGAATGTGTATGAAATGGTAATAGTTTATGTTTGAAATATTCTGTTGGGCGCCTTTCTTACTGTACATAATAACATAACATTAAAGTCAAGCCTGTAATTTAGGTATATATGTCTACACAATTAAAATTTAAATAAAATAAAAAACTATGCCTTGCATTATACTAAATACTAGATGGGAAAAAACTAAATATTCAAAAAAAATATTTAATGAAATAAAAATAATTTGAAGACAAAATTAGATTGAAATAAAATTGACACTGACTGTGAGATACTTTAGAAACACAAATGTACTGAAGCCTTCCGTACAAAACACATTTTGTAATTGAGGTGTGGGAATAAAAAACAGCTACATTTTATTACTGTTGGAAAATATGTTGCTTGGTATCGAATTAAATTAAAGGTTAATCAAAACTGTCCAAATATTTTAAGAAATTAAATTTCCTTGGCTAGCAGTCGGTAGAATATTATTTTTTTTTTTACTTCTCAAGCCACTGTGACGAACCAAAATTATCATGGTTCCAAAACAAAGTCATAACAAAATATATTTATGCAGAGCTTCACATAATATAAAATGTCCACCGCAATATCTCCTCCCGGAAAAGATCATCTTACCTTCTGGTACAATTAAGACTTAATGATAAATATTTAGTAGCAAAGAGAAACAAAATTATTTTTTAAGCAAAATAAAATCTATGAAATTAATTCACAGCTTAAATAATCACAAAATTTATTTAACTTTGGAAGGCTGTCCGAAAATTAAAATTACAATAATTATATTTCCATTATAACTAATTAAGCTAGCTATTTATAACATTAATTAGTTAAACTTAAAAAAATTTTAGAATATAGGAAAGTTATTCACATTACTATGTTTACAAGTTTTGTGAAAATGATGTGTGATGTGCTATTTTTTATGTAATTTCTGGCTTCAACACACACATTGAAACATAAAGGAGAGCTAAACGTTTAAAAAACAAAGCTTCGTCATCGCAGGTCTGTATTATCGTTCGATTTTAGTTAGTTATTTCCTATTTTCGTTACGCATCATTCACCGACAACATTATAAACAAAACATTTTCGTTAAAGAAAATATTATTTTTCTCTAACGAAGAATTTATATTGTATTGTATTATATTAAATTATATAATATTATTTTATATTGTTTTTCACCGTAAATAATAAATGGTACACAAGTAGATATATAAATAAAAAATTTGCTAATATCAACAAATATTAATTTCAAGTTTTAACAACACACAAATTAAATTGTAAGTAATGGCGGAAAACTAGAGGGGGAAATGGCCAGCTCGTTTCTTTAAGTCTCATTTTGTTAATTTAATAACTTTAATAGGATTTGGCTATAATAATAAGCAAATTCCGTATGTATTACTGTTTTACAATAAAAAAAATTTGATTGCGTTTACTTTTATGCAAAAGGTGGCATGCAGAAGTTATAATATAAAGCCAAATATGCGCGAGGTAATAAACTATTACTACGCATAAAACAACGTTTACAGGCCCTATTCTTTAACATATCTTCGTAGCTCGCATAATAAGGTGCTTGCTTCTCAACATAAAGATGGCAGGATCGAATACTCTTGCTCCTGGTATTTCTTAAGTTCCATTAAAAATGTTTTTGAAAGTGATGATTTTGGCAACAACTAGAGTAACACGAAACATGTTCTCGCGAGTGTGTCTGTGACGTATAGCTGATCACTGAACTGTTCTAAAGCTCAAACAAGTGATAAAATCGTTCTTGCCACTGCACCTATTACTGTATTACTACAGTATTCGTTGCTGTGCCAAGTGTCTGCGTCGTCAGTCATTCTCCTTTGTCGCAGAGACATGCCCGATGTTTGTCAACGGTAATATGAAAATGGCGATATTTGCAATATTGCCGCTGCGCACCCTTGTACTGAGACCCTCCCATGCGTCTGGCAGTATGTATACTCACCGTTTCTTTCTGTATAATTGACTGGAAGCAGTGAAATGTGCCTCTATACTTCGGATTTCGGAAGTCCTGCGTTTGTAGATGTACCTGGAAATCATAGCATTTACATAATTGTACTAAATTCAAATATTAAATTTTGTTAACAAAACTTCTATATTTTTAAAATAAAATATAAAGGATGGAACTGAATTCTATACCGACAAACTTCAGCAGGAGATCCCTCATCAAAAATAGGTCGGACATATGTACTCAATCTATACCCTAGGTCTATTCCGAAGGGATGTAACCACCCTTGAAAGTGTGGTTGAAGCAGAAGTTTTTTGCTAGTAACTCAGCAGCCAGAATTAACAATAAATGTCTCAGTTTCTGGATACTGCATTATTAAACGACGAAATACAAAGCACAAACATATGGGCTCCAATATCACCCCCCATCCATGTAAAGGAAGGGGTTGGCCCCACATTTGTGCAAATAGAAATGTAACTGTGCCACTTTGTTTAATGTTTCCTATGGATTGTCAATCTACCGTACATGGTGAAGAAACATTCCGTCTTGTGTTTTAAAGCTAAATGCTGCCGTTATTCATGCCTATGAAGGTCACGAGGGATGGAGATGGAGCAATGGCGAAATTACATGGTGGTGAAACGGGTGTGCCCCGAAAAAAAAACCACTGGCCAGTGGTAACGTCTGCCGCGTTTCCCAGAGGGGAATATTCATATCGATCCCGCCGGGAATCGAGTCCGATTCGTCGTGGTGGGAGGCTAGCAGTCTGGCCATTGCACCACCACGGACCCTACTTGCATGTCAATGATAGTTTGTTTCAAAACCACACCCATGTGATACCAAGTGTGTAAAACCTTACACGACATAAGCCTACCTTTGTTATGCTGAAACAAATCTTCAGTGAATGGTAATAGCCACATATTTTTTTGCAACTGATCAAAAGATCAATGGTATGTGAACTGCAATTATATTAATTACAGCAGATTCACAGTTAAATAATAACAACTGTATCTTCACATATACCACCGGGACACGACCAAAACTACACTAACACTGTATTTAACTTTGTTACAGACTTTCCCCCAGTAAAATAATAGGGTGACCTCTGCAATACCCACAGGTATAAGCGACACGACAAGAACACTGTACACCAGTTCACCAGTACATATGAAACGCGACTTGTTCCAACATTACATGGTGTCATTTCAAACAATATCATGCACCAACAGCAAATGTGTTGCTATGTGCCAGACATTGAGATTCATTGTCGGAACACTATGAATTAATTTCTCGAAAACGGCGGCATTTAGCTTAGAAACACAAGACGGAATTTTTGTTTCGCCACGTACGGTAGATTACAAATATATAGGAAACAGCAAACAAAGTGAGAGTTACATATTTATTTGCACAAACATGCTGCCAACTTCTCACTTTTTATGGATGGGGGTTGATATTGGCGCCCATATTTTTATGCTTTGTACATCGTCGTATAATAATGCTGTAACCAGAAACTCGGATATTTATCGTTCATTCTGGTTGTATTACTAGCCAAAAAAACCTCTGCTTCAACTACACTTTCAAGGGTGGTTTTCATCCCTTCGGCATAGACTTAGGCTATATGTAGTGTTTATATTTTAGACATATTTTTTGACGGGGAACCGCCTGCCGAAGTTTGTCGGTAGAGTTCAGTTCCATCTTGTACAATATATATATAGTTGCAGTCAATAAGAATATATTTGATACAATAACACTTTAAGAGCTTGCCTTGCGAAGGCGTTAATTACAATGACACTAATCAAGGCTCCAAACAAGGGAGTAATCAAGCAGCGTGAAATATGGAACTTGAATCAGCAGTGCAGAGGCCANATAAGAATATATTTGATACAATAACACTTTAAGAGCTTGCCTTGCGAAGGCGTTAATTACAATGACACTAATCAAGGAGCGTGAAATAAATCAGCAGTGCAGACAGTCCAATTAGATTCTGAACCTAGTTCAGTCAATAAGGGGCCCGCCTGCCTGGAGCTTTATCCCGCGTTTGAGGCCAAGAAGCGTGAGAGCGATAAGGGTTGCACTGCCACGCGCTACAAGTGCGCCATCGCCGCTACGCGCAGGGCTCTGAATTGGCGTGCAGGGTCGTGCTGCGTGTACCTATGGGGCTTTCAGTGGTGACCCCATAATTTTATTGGTAGAAAGTCTTTAGCAAGGTTCAATGTATTCCCCTCGATTACTTCTGTGAGTGTATATGCGCGAAGGATATTTTGAGATACAGCGCTTTGAAAATGCAGTTTTTAGCTATGTTGGAATACTCCTAAATGGAGTTTCTAACATGCGTGACATCTTGGAAGTAACCGACAGACATAGTCTGAAGTGTGCGTTATTTTCGTAGACTAACACATTGGACGCGCCCTTAATAGATTCGTAAAAAAACTGTATTTCGAACACACTGCGACGCAGTTCGAGCGACAGGCAGGTGGGCCTCTGAGGGTTGCGCTTGACTGGCGCATGAAGTGCTTTGCAGAGGTTTCGTAGAAAACACGTCGTTCAAAAGCTGTTAGATGTTATGTGATGGTGTCTAAACACGAAAAGCACTTACGATATATTTCGTGCACACAGGGAAGTTTTAAGTTCTCGTTTCAACTCCAAGGGTTATTTTTTGGGCGTTAAAATGACTAACATGAGTCTTTTCATGATTATTTATAGCTGTTAATTTTCTACTCAGAAATTTCACAGTTCTCTTTAAACACGTTTCGTATTTTTCATTTTTGTTAATGTGCCATAATAATACAAGACCACTACTTAAAGGCACGTTCAGACTAGTCGCCGATGGAAAGACTGCACGCCAGTTGAGGGTGTTACGCGTAAAGGCGATAAGACAAGTGGTGAATGAGCAAGAGTCGGCCTTTATAGCTCACGCATTTCGAGGCCTCGAACGCGCAAGTATATGCAGGCAGGTGGAGCCCTTAAAGTTAGAAAAACCGCAGTTTTACTTCTGTATAAGACTGGGAACTTGTTCAGAATCATTAAGTTGTTTTACGGGAACGGGGATGTTCATCGTCTCTCTCAGAATGTATTCCCTGGTATAACTGAAACGGTACTGATTTAAGACAGTCTCAAAGATTTTGTGAAAGTTACATTTTCACTGTTGGTCAAACAAGTCTATGCAAACCTGATTGTGAGGAAAATTACAAGAAATAAAACTTTAAAAATAAGCAGTCTATAATAATGATTATACAGTTAAAGTGTATTTCGGTGTGTAGAATGCTTTATGGCGATATGATACAATGCCCTACATGTAACCTTCACAATTAGTTCCGTTTTAGACCCTAGTCACTTCCGCATATCGGAGACTGAAAGTAAGGATCGCTATGCAGTATCCTCTGATAAAAACTTAAGTTTCAGACTGAGGTAGTTAATCATAAATGGAAATAAATTTTGAAATAAATAAATATGGCTACAAAGCAATAATCATAATGAATATATTGACTGGAGATGCAGTTAACTTCAGTATTGCAACAATCACACATGCCTATACGACACTAATAGTGCAGATATCTTACAATGGTATGACGTAAATATTGTATAAATATTGTAACGGTGAAAACATTTTTACATTTTGAAAATAAACTGTCAGCAACATTTTATGACGGAGGAGAGTATTCTGATGTTGTGGTCAACGCGATTGTTTAAGAGACGAGAAAGAAGTGTCACATCCTCGGAATAAGAAGACGAAATACTATATTATATAGGCTATGATATGCAAAAGTGACTAGGGCGTCTATCAGAACACTAAAATAAAAAAAGCGTTATACAGTGGCTCAAAAAAGTATTCGTCTGGCTACAAACACATTACATTATTGTAAATACGATATTACACACAAATAAGTAACTGCCAATGTAGGCTGCTGAGAAACCGTTTATTAATCGTCTTGTGAAATAACATGAACGTATGCGAATATATTTTATTGTTTACAGCAAGAACGAGAACTTCATAATGCATTTCGTCTTGGACGTCAAACAAGTATTCGTCTAGGCAACACATTGCCATGACTTGCTCGCAGTAAATGTCCTTTCACGTGGTACATGACGGAAGAAGGCAGCTTGTTCTTATCAGTGAAATATTTTGTTGCAGTCTTGACGTAAATGGGACGAAAACAACTGAAGAATAAAGGAAAATTGCATCACGGAGGTTCCGAAAGGGAAACTCCTTCACACACGCGCATATATATATATAGCGTAAATAATAAACAGACACGCCAGTACAGTTATCTACATGTTTCATGGAATTAGAACGTATAATTACGAAACAATAATAAGTGGTCGCCCGCCAAGTCCAACGCAAAGAGAAAAACGTAACATGGTCAGGAAATTTTAATTACACCCGAAACAGAGTGCTTTAAATATTACAGCTGACTTCGAACGGGAATTAAGAAAATTGGTCACAGCACAAACGGTACGAAATGTGCTCTATGAAACTGGGAAAAAAGCCGAACAGCCCGAATAAAATACTAAAGCAGCCAGACGAACAGGCAGAGAGACTTGTCTATTTTAGGGAACATTCAAATGACAGCTGTGAATAATGGAGGAAGGTTGTATTAACCAATAAAAGTAAATTTAAGCTTTTTAAGTCAGATGATCGGATGATAGTTTGGCGGAGAACATATTGTGAACTAGACGCAACAATCTTATAGCTACAACGAAACATGGTGGAGGTTCTGTACTTGTTTGGGGTGCATGAGTGCTAATGGCGTCGGCCAGTTGTGTTTCATCGGTGCTGTCATGGACCACAAACTTGACTTTAACATTCTGAGGTCTCACCTTTCAAAGAGTGTCAAAGTTATGGGTCTTACTGGGGAATATGTCTTCACCCAAGATAACGATTCTAAACATACAGCCCTAAACACAAAACAGTGGTCTATATACAACACGCCACACTGGACGGTTACACCTCCACAGTCACCGAACATCCGTCCCATCGAGAATTTATGGAATATTCTAGAAGAAAGAATACGATTGCACAACATCTCGAACAAAAATGATCTCAAAAAGGCATTATTAGACAAATGGAAGAATATGCCAGCAGAAACAATAGAAAACTCTGGCAAATATATTCCATGAAGGTTACAGGAAATTGTAAATAAGAAAGGGGGCCCACTACGTATTGTGGCTATAAAATTAAACCCCCAGAAATGTTTTTATGTACTGCAGACAAATACTTGTGTGGGGTCAAATGATGTGTGTAATTTATTTTTATTATGTATCACTAGTCCTACAGGAGAAAACTGAATTTTTGTTACGTATGTTTCGTATTTTTGTCACAATATTAATGAACGTTAATGTACTCAGCATGATATTTCCTTTTCTGCCAGGTACATACAACGTTGAGCAGAATCGATGTGTCAAACTCCTGGAGGTGATTCCTAATGGAAAATAAGGTGGGTGTACCCTGACAAAAACACTATCGTGTGGTGGGGGCCGCAGTGGCTGCTGAGCATTTAGCCTGCTCACCTCCCACCAAGGCGAACCAGGTTCAATCCCCGGCCGGGTCACTCCCGGATCTTCGCATGTAGGAATCGTGCCGGATGATGCCGCTGGTAGGCGGGTTTTCTCGGGGATCTCCCGTTTCTCTTGCTCTTTCATTCTGGCACTGCTCCACACTCACCTCAATCAAACTCATTGGCTCTCAATATCTTGCTGTTAAAAGCCGCTCAAATCTCTTCACTCATTCACTAACTAGCGTGCGGTGAATATTAAAAGAGGTATGCGGTATTGAAAATCAAAGTTTGAAATGCATGTATGAAAAATTATCAAAAAGTACTTGAAATGAGTCTGACAAAATTGTATTCGTGTTTCAAGAAACAGATATTGTAAATCCGTTAAAATGTGGTTGGTCAAATCGTCCCACATCATTGCGTAAGTAGGCGTAGTGACCCTATTTTAGAAGGTAAGTTTGGAACACTAAGCGCTAGTGAAAAATTGGAGGAAAATTATTATTCCCAATGACAAAATTAAGACAAAAGTCCTCTTGTCCGAACTCACGCCGGTAAACCGTTTTCGATTAAACGCCACTCAAAATTTCGGAGGTGCGGTACAGCCCTGCGAGGGTAGGCAACACTACTACCACCCGTGTCACGTACGTTGCTGAGGAAACAGGTGAGGATGTGATCGGGGCATGCGTGGATGTGTGCTTGGTTGCTGGCAAGTCAGAATGCGCCTGCAGCTGGTTGTGGAAACATACGCGAGTGAAGCTAACCGATATGCACCTCGTGCACGGAGCAGCCAACAAGCAAGGCAAGCAGTGAAGCTGTACCGGCTGCGCTATCCAACGCGCCGTCAATCTTCCTGTGGCATTTCACGTCTCCATCAGAGATTGCGGAATAAAGGCTCAACAATAGTGACGTGGCTGAATGATGTAGCACCACGGACAAGGCGAACGGCTGCATTTGACGAGGACGTGCTTCGCCGTACTTCATAGTACGTTCACATGTGTCATGTATTCATTCTATTTGCACTCCGTTTCTTATTCTTTACTCTTTTCCTCCCTCAAATTAACCTGTACTTAAATTTACATAGCGTAGCAGATATGTTGTCTATCCTCGCAGGGTCACACCGCACCTCCGAAATTCTGAGTGGCTTTTTCTCGAAAACGGTTTGCCGGAGCGAGTTCGGACATGAGGAGCTTTTCGTCTTCGTTGTACCATGGTGAGTAATAATTTGCCTCGAATTTTTCTTTATTGCCTAGTGTTCCAAAGTTACTTGTGAAAATAGGGTGATTACCCTTACTTAAGTAATGAAGTGGGAGGATTTGAACAACCACATTGTAGCAGATTTACAATCTCCGTTTTTCTTGAAACTTGACTGAGATTTTTGTTACTCCATCTCAAATACTTTTTAATATTTTTACATTCATGCATTTCAATCTTTGATTTTCAATGCCGCGTACTTCCCTTAATATTCACCACACGATAGTGTTTGTCAGTGTACACCCCACCTTATTTTTTATAATAAATAACATCCCGGAGTTTGGCACATAATTTCTGGTCAACGTTGTTTGTATGTGTCAATACAAAAAATGCGGAAAGACGAATACTTTTTTGAGCCATTATATGTTTTAAAACCTTACTTACCTTTACGGTGTCGAAAGGATGTCCCACAAGAATTCCGGCACATCCTGAAATGAAAAATAAGTTATTTTAAATTAAACGGTGAATGCAGAAGACGACACAATCATGAACTCTACATACATGTAGAAAAGATCAAAGACACCATTCGTAGGAGGAGAATTGTTTTCTATAGCCATATTGCCCGTATGAATCCTACAAGGCTGAGCAATAGGATCTTTAATTACTTTTTCAACAAAAAAAAACCAAGGAGGCGTGGCTCACCGAGGTAGAGACAGACTTGCAAGAAGTGGGGATAACACAGGAGGATATCCAGAAACGTACTCCGCCCAAGAATAAACTCCAAGAGCACCGCGGTTTCCAAGAAAAGCCGAAACTAAAAGCTGGCAAAACATGGACTGAAGCAAGAAAGGAACAGCATAGGATACGAATGCGGGAATAATGGGTGAAAGCTAAAGCCCAGGCGCCGGCGCCAGGGAAAGGAAAAGGACAGTTGAAATAACGTGGTCCGCAGATGGCCGATTAAAAAAAAAACAGTGTGAAAAAATACATTGCAGCTGCCATTTGAAAGAGGATGCATTTGGGACAAACAGATTACGCTGCTACACTGTTATGGCAGCATTATTATGTGTTCAAGTAATTTCTTATAAACTTTTATACTCTTAATTTATTTGTTTTGGTTGGTTGTCGTTAAACTGGTCTAGCTCCACTCCCGCAAAACTCACCCCTGGGAATCTAAATTGTTAACTTTTGGATTTACGGATTATTTACTTTAATTCTGCCGATTGATTTAAAAGTGTGGAGCGTGATCAGTACGCTCCGTACAGGGAATATGGGGTAGAGCGATCTCTTTAGCTGCACAGAACCAGTCTCCGTGTCCCAACATTGAATTGTGCTTTTCTGCTAATACGACTATCATAAACGACGTGGATAGGGTTTGAGGTTAGAACACTGTTTTGTAAACAAGTTCTTTTAGATATTTTTTTACTTCCTCTAACCCAATTCAATGCAATTATATTATATTAAAACCAGAAAAAGTATTTCATACTTATAAAAGTGCTTGTATTTTGAAATCATTACTATTGACCATGTGACATTGAGTGTTGTGTTGGTTTGGGGGAGGTCAATGTTGGGTACATGCGCAGGAGACGAATAATTGGTCTACGTCATCTTTAGTCAATGGTATGCTTGTTTAGAGAACCTACTGGCCGTGAACAAAGGATAACAATCAAGAAATAACACCTCAGAGATCTAAGGGAGGCTGGATAGGAATGGAAAATTATTTTAGTTCGACTTTAGTTCACCTGGGAGTAGACACAGGTGATGCAAAAATCTCTACATTAAAAATTTACAGCCTCTTAAAATTTTAGCAAAACTTTTGAGCAAATAAATAAAACAAGAAAATCGTCTTCTCTTTCACGGCGGATTTGAAATGCACACGTAGGTAGAATAAGACTAAAACTTTTCATTCCCGATTTTCATTATATAATTCAGTCAAAAATTTGCAAGATTCGCGGTTATTTACAGACTTTGGATCAGTTTGTATAAAAGTTGAATAGAGATTGTTATCGATAATCAAAGTAATGCAACATTAATATAGTAGAGGAAGATAACGAGTTACTGTATCATACTGTACTCGAGGGAGCAAGATTGTGTGTATATGTACAAACGTTAGGCAGTAAATTTCATAAGTAACAGCATGTATGAATTATATCGAAGAATAAAACTGTTTCAAACAATTGTGTTAATAAAGAAGTTGATGTTCGGCCAGTTGTTACTACCTCAGCTTATAAGTATTTCTAACCGAACGTATATAATCAATTGAAAGAGTTCTGACTCGCATCGACAAGTCGAAAGTTCTATCACGGCTGGCTACAATGAGGCGGGTTTTTCTTCCCCATCGCAGGTTGGCGGAGTCAACCATTCCCAGTTCCTTATCCACTGTGTTAATATCCTGTAAAGCGTCAGTGTATAAAAGTAGACGAAGAAGCGTAGGCGCTTCTAAAAGTTTGGCTTTAAGGGATTTGTGATAGAAAACACTAAGAAGTAGCGAACGATCAGACTACGCTAGACAACAACCTAGACGTGAGAATGGACAAAAGTGGTGCTTGAGTAGGTATCTGACTAAACCTAGAGGAATGCCACCAGAATAATGAAACAAGAAAGAAAACAGAACGAAAGAAGTGGTAAACGATAAAATAAGATCGGAATGTTTGGTGAAACATTGACGCCAAAATATCAAATCGTAAAAACCTTAATTAAATTGGCAATATCCATAAAAAAAATATTAAAAAATTCTAAATGAGAATATGAAAGCCTTTTGACTATCTCACGTTAATACTTGTATTTAAGTAAGCATCATTACGTAAATATTACAAAAATGAACATGTAATTTTATTTATCATAAAAATGTTATGAAATTTTTGTTTATTCTGAGTGTTCTGAAAATGCTGTTTTCCAGTATGAAATTCTTATAAATACATAAACATACCACATAATAAATTTAAGGACAAAGCACAGAAAACAGAAACTACCGCATAAATGTATTTTTAAATCTTATGGTGCCCATCTTGGTCAGTGTGAGCGTGTGCGTGTGTTGTATGTGCGTACGTTCTTTATGAAACGCGACCCGTATTAATAAAAATCTCCTCACAAGATCCATGTAACACTACGAAGGAAAAACACACGAGATAAAATTTCACGCGGCGACCCCACATTTTTTGGTATAATAAAGACGATGGCATAAGTCGTGTTTGTGGAATTATTTTCAACTTTTTGTAAAATTTCATTTTTATTTTTAATTATAACTTTATTAGTAGTTGAAATGGTGAGCGTCACTTTTATTCATTTATGAATGAATATTACATAGTCAGCCTTAAATGAACCCTAAAGAAAGTTAAACTGATCACATGTGGCAGACAACCATGTAGGTTCTCGTCCTCTAATTAAAACTGCAACTCTATTAATATGAGGACTCAGGTTTACGTCACTCTATTGTGCACAGAAATACCAGAGAGCTGGATTTTCGTGATTATAGCGTTCTCAGAACCATTTGGTGCTGACTCGATGCTCACAAAGTGAGCCTTGACTGCGACAAATGAATGGATAAATGTGTGGGGACGTCCTCTGGAGCGGGACGATACCCATCGATGCGCCCGTAGGGACCTAGCATCTGTAAAGGGAGACAGGTAGTAGGGTTCTAAGATGAAGTTTCCTTAAGAGGCAGGAGCAAAGTAAAACCGTACAGCCGTAGTTCCAACTGTGGGCTTTCATCGCGTGTGATGAAAGTCGCACTGTCACAGATCTGGTTTGCACAGGAAAGCGTGCCGATGCGACGGAAGCACTACGCGCCGGCCGGTTCAGCGCCTTGCGCGTACGAGCGATGGGGCGCTGGGCGCTCATGGTATTGTCGCCCTTATCTCTGTGCCTCGAACGCGGGAACAAAATGGGCCCTTCTACTCTTAAGGATCCTCCCTACTTGGCGCATGAACTGCGTTGCAGGATGTTTNACTACGCGCCGGCCGGTTCAGCGCCTTGCGCGTACGAGCGATGGGGCGCTGGGCGCTCATGGTATTGTCGCCCTTATCTCTGTGCCTCGAACGCGGGAACAAAATGGGCCCTTCTACTCTTAAGGATCCTCCCTACTTGGCGCATGAACTGCGTTGCAGGATATTTTATATATATATACGTTCTTCCACTAAACTATGTTAAACGTCCGTCCAGTGTGCTGATCTTCGAAAAGAACACACACTTCACATGAGGCCTGTTGAGTGCTTTCAATACGTCACGCGCATTACAAGCACCACTTCAGAGCACTCCAACCTAGCTAGAAACGTTTTTTTTTTTCAAAGCGCTGTATATAAAAATTAGCGCGTCCGTTACAAAAATACGCAAGAGCCCTGCATTGAAACTTGCTAGTGTTTCCGCCAATAAAACGATATGGCCACCGCATAAAGTCTCGTAGGTAGATGCAGCACGACGAGAACACTGTGCACGCCAGTTTAGAGTCTTGCGCCTAGTGGTGATTGTGCACTTGATGCGCGTAACAGTGTATCCCTTATCGCTCCGGAGCTTACCTACCTAAGACGCGGAAAATAACTCCAGAATTGCGGGCCTCTTAAGCGTGACGCTAGAGCGTGAACGACCGCAAAGAACCCCGTACTAACATCAGTTAAAAGTTATGTAATATCGTACTTAGCGTTTTTTTGTAACATGTCTTTGAGACAAAGCACTGTTCACTGTATGGTTTGCGGAGTTGTTTTTGTTTAGATACTCGCCAACCTAAATTATTCGGATTACAGAAGATGTATTTCTTCTGAAAATATGTCTTCGTTATACAAAAAACACTGCAGTAAATTTAATGTCAAATATTGTACGTGAGGGAAAAAATCTTACTAATAATACATGATTTGTGTTTAAAACTATTTAAAAAATAATTTGTTTCATATAAGTCTGATTACTTTACGATTTTGACATGTTAGCTGTCGACGCGAGAAGAAATTCCGACAAAACACTGAAGTATCATGCTGGAAATTAGAAAGTTTTTACTAGAGGAAAAAGAACACGCTCTATAACCTTTAGCTTAGCTTTTCAGCCCAAACTTTCTTAGCTGCAATGTAAGAGAATTCACTTTGCTTTTATGCGGTATCTGAACAAAATGAAAGGAAATCACAGGCGACTTTGTAAATATATGGTAATGAAAACTGACATCCGCTTGCGGAGACATTAAACGTAAAGGTCCCTCAAAAACTATAAGAATAGTGGAGTTTTAACTAGAAAGGTAGTGTGGTAAGTTTATGAAAAGAGAATTATTGCAGAGATGCGCTCCTACGTTTCATACCAAAGCCAGCTGCTGTGATACTAGAAGAGTTTTTTACTTAAATTTTGAGAACTTTTTTTCGCTCTTCACTGGTTTACTTACATTCTTGCTCTCTTATTCTCTCTCTTTCTATCTCTCTCTCTCTCTCTCTCTCTCTCCCTCTCTCCTGCATTCTCTAGCTTGCCAGTCTTCCTCCAGGATACGATGCCTCACCATTTCAGATATTCCAGACCTCTACGTTGCTCTTTCTTCTTCCCGAAGAAGAAGAATCGTTGGCCGGTCATAAAATGAAGGGCGTTCTGAATTATTTCTGTCACTGACTCCTTTATAGCTACTAGTATTTTTAATATCTTCATGTTTTTTCTTTTATCCAATCTGTATACTCTAGCTCATCTTCTCATTTCTATTTCTATTTCCTCTAATTTCAACTTCTGCCTTTCACATAAAGTCAAATTTTCCTTCCTGGATAAGTCAATATACTTTATACTTCTGTTTGCAGAATCTTCTTATACAATTGCCTATATGTGACCCTACTCTATGGAACTCATTAAACTTTTCTTGATCATCACATTTGTCTGCACTACCTTTGAACCCACGTCCACTTCACAACTACCAGATTCATGAATATACAGCTTCTTCGCTTCTAATAATACTTCCTGTGGAGAGGTGTATTTATTTGGCTACCTTCCTCGCAGACTTGTGGTGGAGAAGCAATAACATTTTTTGAGGAACGTGAGTAGTCCGAAAAGAGTCCCACTGACTACCGGAAATATCTTTACCGTACTTGGAGGGGGTNATACTTCTGTTTGCAGAATCTTCTTATACAATTGCCTATATGTGACCCTACTCTATGGAACTCATTAAACTTTTCTGGATCATCACATTTGTCTGCACTACCTTTGAACCCACGTCCACTTCACAACTACCAGATTCATGAATATACAGCTTCTTCGCTTCTAATAATACTTCCTGTGGAGAGGTGTATTTATTTGGCTACCTTCTTCGCAGACTTGTGGTGGAGAAGCAATAACATTTTTGAGGAACGTGAGTAGTCCGAAAAGAGTCCCACTGACTACCGGAAATATCTTTACCGTACTTGGAGGGGGTTNTTTTTGAGGAACGTGAGTAGTCCGAAAAGAGTCCCACTGACTACCGGAAATATCTTTACCGTACTTGGAGGGGGTTGGGGCGAAGTGGTATCAATATTTAATACTAATAAGTTATAAATTATTACGAGAGAATATTAGTTTGTTGCCCTCTCATCATGGACAGTAGGGTCAGATTCCCTACATAGTCGGTCACCCCTGATTATCGTGTGTGGGAAACGTGGCGGACGCTACCTTTGACAGGTGAGTTTTCTCAGACAATTCCCATTTTCTCTGTTCTTGCATCCCTTCGTTGATTCATTGCAACGCATTTTTCCATGTTAACTTTCGTGCAGCCGACGGGCGCTTACGGGTTCCCCATTAAAAAAAACCTTGCCTCGGGGTGTTATAATTTTCCTACGGGTTATTACTACTTATCATCACCATCATAATTTAATTACGTAACGAGGTAGCAGCCTCAAGTCAGCGAACGGCGATGAATCTAACAGAGTCTCCACGCTGGCACCGACTGCTGGCGGTTACGCTCATTCAGTACCGTATCACGTAGGCGTGTTGCCAAACGTCCAATGTCCGAGCTGAAGCAGGCAGACGTGAACCGTCGATGATAACCTCTGAGCGAGATGAACGATAGCTGGGCCATGAACTTGTGCGTTCGCATCCCGCCGCGAGCCTACAAGTGCTGGTAGACCGAATGCGAGATTATACGACCCGGATATCGGATCTCCTACAGCTCCACTCACGTTTGGTTATAGTACTTCTGAAATCAGTTCTTGCAAAAATCTCTGCCCGTAATTGCATACATTTTTGGCTAATTTATGACTAGAGAACTGACGATAATGTAAGTTTTGAAATATTAAAACTTACTATTTGTTTTGGCATCGTATTAAAAGCGCAATTTTTAAAATCGTGACGACTAAAATTTATTTTCCTGTGCCATTCGTATCGTAGTAATAATTGGCGAAATGGTAACATAAGTGTATTTGTGTTACGCGATGTCACCATCTGCTAGTTGCTGTAGTAGTTGGTGGGTGGTACGTTTAAGTACACCGAACTTTATATTTTGTTGGCTGCTGGACCCAACTACCGTCACATGGTTACCGTCGACAACTAACCAGAATGCATTATGATGACGTCACAGAAATACATGCTCAGATTATCAAAGGAGATTTGCAGGACGTATCCTCCTATCACTTTATTCCTCTATATATATATATATCATAGAGCCCAAACGAACACGCCTTCAAACCTACTAAAAACGAATCATCAGAAAGCAATGTTCCTCTGAAGTACAAAATTCAAGCAACGCCAGCAAACTTGCTGCTATTAAGCAACGATTTTTCGAATTTGTTCACCAGCAATCATACTTGCCATTGTAGCTTGCGTTTCCGGGAATTGCCACCTGCACTTCGTCATTAGCTAATTCGTTGCCCGTCAGAGCACACCAGATACCCGCACTACCACCATTACAATCACTTCTGCACGAGCCATTACGTATCACGTGCGCAAGTGCAAAGAACGCGAATGGAAGACGCGACGCCGTGGCCGGCCGATAAAAATTGCGGTGTCGCAGGTTCGGTGCGAAGTCCAAGCTCCCGGTACAGAACAAGACGACAACAAAGAAACTGGGCAAATCAGCGCTTGCAACTAAGCCAATGTAACTGGGTCGCCTGGTAGTTCTCTCTCAACAGTCGACTGTGCCGACTCGTGTGTAGGCATGGTCTGCGAGGCACCCGTCTCCGAAGTCGACTTTTCGTGACCTTACTGCACGGGTCATCAGCCATCCCTGCCTCTTGCACGCACATTCAGGATTTTCCTTCCACGAATAAGAACACGGTCGTAGGTGGCACGGTTGTCTGGGCTCCAGAAGCGGGGACATTGAGCTGCGAAAAGAGATAAACGAGTATACTGCCATGCTTAATTTAACAACGTTGAAGAATATTTTTCTCGGTATCTTCACACTTTTTGAATCATACATTTNTATACTGCCATGCTTAATTTAACAACGTTGAAGAATATTTTTCTCGGTATCTTCACACTTTTTGAATCATACATTTGGAAAATCACCCGGTGGTTGGCGTGATTTGTTGTTTTCTATAAATCCCACGTAACGCAAGCTTCTGTTATAAAATGACCGTATTTTTGGTTACATTGAACTTTTACTTGTATTTTATCTATGATTTACAGTATTACATTTATAATTAATTAGAATAAAAATATAGAGAGNATTGAACTTTTACTTGTATTTTATCTATGATTTACAGTATTACATTTATAATTAATTAGAATAAAAATATAGAGAGATAAGCGTGTTGGTAACTAGTAGGAAAAAGTTTTGTTACAAAATATTACTAAACTGAGTGCGCACGAGTACGGCACGTTTTCCCTTTGGTGCAATTTCCTAGACTTAGTTAAACTTTTTTTGCAGGAGGCGGAGGAACATCCTAAAGGTANTATACTGCCATGCTTAATTTAACAACGTTGAAGAATATTTTTCTCGGTATCTTCACACTTTTTGAATCATACATTTCGAAAATCGCCCGATGGTTGACGTGTTTTGTTGTTTTCTATAAATCCCACGTAACGCAAGCTTCTGTTATAAAATGACCGTAGTTTTGGTTACATTTAACTTTTACTTGTATTTTATCTATGATTTACAGTATTACATTTATAATTAATTAGAATAAAAATATAGAGAGGTAAGCGTGTTGGTAACTAGTAGGAAAAAGTTTTGTTACAAAATATTACTAAACTGAGTGCGCACGAGTACGGCGCGTTTTCCCTTTGGTGCAATTTCCTAGACTTAGTTAAACTTTTTTTGCAGGAGGTGGAGGAACATCCTAAAGGTANGCGTTTTCCCTTTGGTGCAATTTCCTAGACTTAGTTAAACTTTTTTTGCAGGAGGTGGAGGAACATCCTAAAGGTAGAACCTTAGCAGGTCTTCAGGAAAGTTGCAAGTAACCATGAATGGACTATAGAAGTGTAAATGTTTAGTATAATTTAGAGTACTTTCGTAATCAGCATGACAGGTCGAAATTTTCAATGTTCTCGGTGGTACCTCAAAAAACTTGGACCTATTTTTTAGTTTTTGCTTTGTGGGAAACTTAGGTAATATAGAAAGTAGTGCTCCTGGAATATCCCGTACAGGGGTCTGCTCCCGGGAGGGGTACATGATGAGGCCAACCCCGGTTCCACCGGGAACATGATCTTGGACGTCCTGGCGAATACAACTGGCTCGTGGCTAAGGAAACTTGAAATCAACCTTTTAAATTTTTTGTTTCGCCTCTTCTTTGAATGTAACATTCTGTAGGACGGATGAGGGGGCGAAATTGCAGAAATAAAATAGTTGTATGCAGCAGTCAGTCTTCGTCGCCATCTTGACTTCGATTAAGCCATCTCTGCTATAGGTGTGCATCAGCAACCGAAATGGCCTTGTGTGCACTGGCCTATATTGTCCTGTGTGGTACGATAGTATTAATAATGACCACAACAATACTATTATTTATGGACAGATGATAACCAGAACTGTAATATTTTAGGTGGAAAAATCCACACCACGAATCGTCACTTGCCTATGAAAGAGATGGAAGTCCACTGGGAAAATAAACACAAGTATTTGATCGGAATAGAAGCCACCCAGAATGCAGGTCAAACATGCTACCGCATGACCAAACTAATTCAGTAATTTATCGACAGTATGACGATCTTGAATAGAGTTAAGAGTACCATATTTCCTTCTGGCTTTTACAAGGACTGCCATTCCATCCCATGCCATACATTAGTCATAGTGCCACTAAAGCCCTGGTACGTCGGGATGCGTACCAAATTGTGTAGCTGAATCTACCATATTTTCTTTTCCAGGTATCATACAAGCATTCGTACTTGAGCCAACCATACAATATACCATCATAGGGCTCACTGAGAAAATTATTTCAAACTAAACGATTATTGAATCTAGTAAGGACTCCAGATCGATCATCAAAATGCATCTTAATGAAGTAAAAGCGTATTTAAATCGCAATGACTTCGAATATTTTTAAATACGAATATGCTAACATTATAAAAAAAACCTTTTTAAAATATTTGGAATATTTTTCGCCTGGTGAAGAGGTGCAAATTTAATTAATTAACACATAGGATTATATTTGTGTTAGTAAAATCTCTAACGAGTGATTTATTACGACCATTTGTTATGTAGGAATCAGTTTGGTAGAACAACAAATCAGTGCGCTGTGGCCAGCAGCTCGAGATTCAATTATTAGAACATTAGAACTTTGTCTTTGTCAATTAATGCGGAGCGCGGTTTTATGGTGCAAAACAAGTAGGCCTGTATATGCGAAGCGTTAAAAATGATAAAGCGTAGTATTATAATATATGTTATACTGACGTTTTGACACGCTGATGTATTTTGATAAGCCAAAACCATGCACACATAATAGCGAATTAAACCAGAATGATATTGCCTATATCTAAGCTGTATTGACGTTGCCTAATCATATGATGTATGAAATACGAGCATAAATGTAGAAAAACATAGCATGTGCGTTCTGTAATACGATTCTGCTCCATTTAAACAAAGCGGTAAAATTTTCGTTTTTGCACATCGTTTTAGTTATCTCAGTGACAAGGTTATAAAATCATTTCATCGTACAGTACAGCCTCATTTAAGTTTGATAAGCGAAAAATATTGCAGATTTTAGAAAAAATCGTCTGGTATCTACCGCGCAGAAGGATCTTCTTAATTCGCTGTGAACACAAGCAATTAGGGACTGTTTCAGGTATACATAAATGCTCATTACTCGTCATTCTGGTGACGAGCAAACAGCAAGAACAAAATCATAATATTGCCGTATGATTTTCACAATCACGTTTTTCATCCTTCTCCGATTATTTTTCTAAGGTTAACAAATATAAAAGACAAACACGTTTTTTTTTTTCAATAAACTGGATATACAAACGTGTTTTTGTAAAAAATGTGTAAATAGTTTGAAAACTGTGTCACACAGTAGCGATGATAAATGCTACGTATTAATGACACGATTGTTCCGTGTTGAGTAATAATCTCTGGTCTATGGTTGAATACTCCAATATATTTCTAGCAGAGACCCTTAAATTAATACTGTTACGTCTGACAAGAATATGTTGCACATGCCTGTTTATTAAAGGCTACTGGAGAGAAAATAATTAATTATTTTATGTTTGTGCCAAAATTCGTATTTTTTTAGACATTGAAACTGATATCATTTCCGTTGAAATATAGGTTACACAAATTTTCCTTATTTTTTTTTACAATCTCTATTTTCTAAGACGTAATAAATAAAGACCAACTCACATAAACTACATTATTATTATTCGAATAAGCTACTTCAAAATGTGTATATAATCACGCAGAAAAAAAATGTATGGTTTCTTACCTGTTGGGCGTAAAGAAATTTTTGCATATTTCTGATTTGTGGCTGTTTCTGAATTTTTTGTAAATAACTTTTGCTGCTGTATACAAGGGACTAAGATAATTAATGCCTTTCAGCTTTCCTAGTTTAATTTTTGGAAATGATTCGGCATTNCCAACTCACATAAACTACATTATTATTATTCGAATAAGCTACTTCAAAATGTGTATATAATCACGCAGAAAAAAAAAGGTATGGTTTCTTACCTGTTGGGCGTAAAGAAATTTTTGCATATTTCTGATTTGTGGTTGTTTCTGAACTTTTTGTAAATAACTTTTGTTGCTGTATACAAGGGACTAAGATAATTAATGCCTTTCAGCTTTCCTAGTTTAATTTTTGGAAATGATTCGGCGTTNTTGCTGTATACAAGGGACTAAGATAATTAATGCCTTTCAGCTTTCCTAGTTTAATTTTTGGAAATGATTCGGCGTTTTTACATGTGCCTTAAAACAGTATAATTGTGATTCTGGCATGCATTCAGGTAAAACTATGTAACCTAACTTTTTATTTGGAGCAAACAATGTCACATGTAGCGTCTGGAAGTTGAACAAAGTTTGCAACAAATAAAGAATAATTAATTTTTTCCTTTCAGTGTCCTTAAGAATGGACACTTAAGCAATCGTGGTTACTAGCTGAGAAAACAGAAAGAGAAAGTGTTCAAAACTTTACTTCACGACAGTAACTTTTTAGGTCTCTGCCCACACCACGGAAAACTCAAAGTGCCCATTTTCTTATTGTTAATTGTGAGATTCGTTTCATTATGTCTCATGTTTGCTGTACTTAGAGTCTTTTGCCTTGAAGTGGAGTTTCCTGACACGAGTGATTTGGGATTGGAAACTTTGGCTGTTCAAGTTGAACACGATCTTCCATTCGCTTTTTCTATGGACACAATAGGGTAGCACCGGCATGCTTTGTCTTCTCTGCTTGGGAGTATTTCAGTTCCATCCCGCTCTCAAAAACAGTATATACCAAAATTTTGTGTGACAGACTCCAGCAGTACATGAGCTTTTATTGCGCTTATTTCGTGCTGCCCAGAATAGACAAGTTCAAATTCGTGAGTTGTGTGCAACCAGAATCTCAAAAGGTAAACATTTTTACATAGCAATAACTTCAAAATATGAATTCTCTAAATAACATGTCACAGAAAGAGTATCTTATGGTCGGAGAATTCACACCAAGACAGGGAAACGAATACGTGGCTACAGGTGGTCGTCATTGCTGAAGTGTAGCACACAAACGAGGCTGGTAGAGGCAAAATAATGCGTCGGAAAGGGTGAACAGCGACATCCTTCACGTTTATCACATGTGAAAATCCAGGTGATCCCACCGTGAATCAGCCCAGTCCGCCATGGGTGGGAGGCTAGTAATCTGACTACTACACTACCGCGACCTCATATGGACAGAAGTGCAGTCGGCCTGGAGATTTAATAAGGTCTTTAGCTTCCATGTGAGTGAAGTAACCACGGGGATGTAACAGCAACAGAATGAAAGGACAGTAGAAGTGGGGTTACTGAGATAAAACCCGCTGGCCAGTGGCAACGTCCACTTCGTTTTCCTTGTGCGAAAAATAAAAAAAATTGTGAAACCTCGCTGGGTATCGAACCCTGACCACCTTGGTGGGAAGTTGGTATACTTTAGCCTGGAATGTAATGGAAAGGACTTATTAACGTCCTCCGGTGTTATGCCTGAAAGCTTATCAGGAGACGGCGTAGAAACTAACTTATCAGCTAACTTAAACTAACGCCCGTGCCTGCCTAGGATTCGAACCCAGAACCTCCTGTGCCCCAGACCGGCGGCGCACCAACCGACTGCGCCACGGGAGGTCGGCGTTTAGCCGGGCGGCAAAGTATTCTAGAGAAATTCTGTGGACGTGAAGGAGGGGTAGTTGGTGGCCGTGCTCGCCAAGGCGTCAAGCTCACATGGCAAAGAATGTTTTCCCTGAGGTCCCGTGGGATGGAAACGTGGACGATGATGGTGCAGGAAAGGTGTTGACTGGATGCCGCGGGCGGCGACTCACCTCCCAGACAGCCGGCGAAGAAGTCGAGGGCCATGTTGTGGGAACCAGACGCGCGCTAAGCAGACACTCACCACGGAGTCTCCTCGGAGTACCTGCAGCTGGTGCGGTACCTGGGGCGGGCCGACCTCTTGGCGCTGAACGCACACTCTTCTTCTCCGGCTCTGCAAACCACCCGACACACGCATTCAGGCCCCGTCCGGGATCGACTTGCCTCAAGGCTGTTACCTGGGTTGAAAGCAGTGAGTACATGTTAAGGTGATCGCCTGGTTGAAGGAATTTTGCACGTCTGAGGCCTAAAAGCGTGGGAGCGCTAGGGGCGACCGAGGCATGTGTATTAACTCTCCCATCGCCTCTACGCGCAAAGCACTGAACTGGCGTGCAGTCTTGCCGTCGATAACGCGCCTCTATGAGACTTTCAGCGGAGACGCTACCATTTTATGACTTAATAATAAAAATAAAGGTTTTGTGCACGTTCCTATACCTTTTTTATTCTTTTGTACCGGAATGTTCATACCTAAAAATTGACCAAAAAAATACCCGTTTCAGCCATTTTTACTACCACAAAACCACGCTTTAGAGAGAAATGGAGGAACTGAAAAACGTATACAGACGCGTAACGTTTCTTAAATGCTATTCGTAAGCAGACCTCAGACACGTGGCACGGTTTCTTAATAAAAGTTTTCTGCTAGAGCTCTGCACACCGTTCGACCGCCTACCCAGGCGGCCACCTTAATGAAATTCTTTTTTTTTTTTTTTCAAAACCAATTTTGAGGATATGAACTTGAAACAAAACCCTTAGCGTGAGAGATGATAATCTCAAACTCTGTATAGAGGCAAATATAACTATTTATTTTTCAGTATTTTTTATTTAATTATTAAGTTTTGTGGTCTTTCCAGGAAACCGGCTATACATTGATGAAGCAAGAGGATTCGATAGCAAAAAAGCGCGGGTATTTATGCTTAAAAAGAGGGGAGTTATATATCTATCTTTAACAGGAGCGCCAAGAAACCAAATTTTATCAACATTTATTTTCCCATACAAAATTCTTACTGCTTTCAAACCAGGCAACAGCCTTAAATAACATAGCTTACACAGCATAACAAGCGAAATTGCCCGTCCACAGTTGGCGTCACACGTAAAACAAAAAACCCTTCCCTGACCTATCAGAATAGAGTAGACGCATAGTAAATAATTTTTGTTCGCCCGGGAATTATTTCACCCATAATTTGGCTATATTAATTCCAACGTTCTAGTTTTTTACTCTTTGAACAGTTGCTGTGTAAACAGTGGATGCCATGGAATTATTGGATTTGCTCATATATTTCCACATGCTTAATATGTAACTCGTAGTTGCGTGGCAGTTATCGAACAACTCTGAAAATACTCTTTATAATTTGTGTTTGTCTCATATAGTAGTGGCGTCTCTCAATCGCCACGATGATTGCGTAGTCCAAGACTGTCGCTGCCGTTTGAATACAATTTTAAAAGCAAAATCTGTAAAAGTCCTACAATCCAACACGCTACATAATGCACATCAAAATTTCTGTAACCAGGTATAATGTCGTTTACAGTGGTTTTTTTTTCATACCTACATATTTGATTTGACAGCAGCAGCTTCTGCAACGTTTCACATTTTCACTGGCCGGCGTTAAAAACTTGGCGTAAGATTACTCAGAGATGACCATCTTAAAGTCAAGCCAAGCAAGTTACTCCAAGTCAGTCACGCTAAATACTATTTGTGAACGTTGCAAGCTCAAACACAAGTATTTATTTCCTTATGCTATGCATGTTACGTGCTCCGTGTCGATTGTGGACGGGGTCTTAGTCCCCGTCGCCGCAGACACACTTATCAACTACATTAGGCCTAACCGCAGCTACCTTTGCTGATGATCCTGTTCACAGCTCATTTCCTTTCCTCGCGTGTCCTAAATAAACCTTTCTTATTTACTTTTTTTCTTTTCATGCTTCTGTGCCTCCTTTCTTCACGTGTCCTAATTAACCTTACACTGCGCGCATGATATCTGCAAGCTTGGATCACGTCACACCGATACAAAAAGCGAAAGACTGGAGTCAATGGAAGCTTAAAGCTATCTACAGTAGTATACAAGAGTCACAAGACACGCATCTTTTAGCTCACCAGTTGCGTACTGCTTATCGCTGCCCATGTTCAAGGAAAATTCCGACGGTCGCCAAGCTTTCTGATATCCTGCGCGCAGTGTACCGTGGATTTTACTATTAATACCTGCGCGAGTGAAACTTTCAGATTCATACAAACACTAACACGTTAAGCCAATTCTTACACACACACTTAAATAATAAAATAAAATAAATATCATTATACACTAACTTAAACACTGTTCGTTTTAATTCAATTTTGACTCATGCAGACTTGCTGCACACAAGTGTGTACATATTGCTCGGGAATGTTTATATTTGGCCGGCACTGTACACCGCAAGGCTTACTCTCTTATGGTCGCCCTTGTTAGTAACTGATTCGTAAACTGTGATATTGCTCTACGCTATAACCGGTTCGTGTCACTGCCGTTGAACACAAATCTTACAGATAATAGGTTGTTACAATGAAACAAGAACTGTGTGAGCTTATGTGCAGAACGCAACAAAAATACGTATTATTTGCAACACTTAAAACCGTTAATTGAAGCTAGTATGAAAGGGTGGGACTTGGAACTTCTAATCCAAACACAAGTGCTAATATTCCACTTTGCCATTCTGTGTTTACATTAAAATAAATGTAAACAGGCGTAAGGATTTTTTTTCAAAGGGGTGACCTCCGTGATTGAGATCAGTAAGGAACCCACGGACCACAAGATTAAGGGTAAAAATACCAGCTTAGCCTGGATATTTGTACCTTTTAAATTGTAAGTTTAGATTAGTGCGAAATGTAAGACGTGTTTCTATTAGCTTCTGATAAAGCGGAAACGTTAGAAAACAAAAATATATAAAAAATTATTATGTTTATTTTAAAAATGATCAATAAATCGTGAACCAGGCGTAATGATTTTAATTTCTATGATTAAAAAACAAACCTCCTGAATCTTGAACTGTGGTGTGAATCGGTGACATTAAAGACTGGCATGAGTTTGCCGTAATATGAGTTGGTTACGTGTTTTTTATAATGATACGTTTAGTAATTCATAAACTGTTCAGAAGACTGTTTAAGGCGTGGTTATTTATGTTACTGCGGGGTAATGTTGCCGGTAAACTGTGGCACACAGAGTATAATAAATGAACGACGCATCACATAGCATCCGTTAAAGAGGCTCGAGATGGACAACATATAAATGAGATCAAGGACATTGTACATTCAATCCAGTGAGCGGCCGTGCAGGCTGACAAGTTACAATCGTGTGACGAGGAGGCTGGGTCGGTAGCGAGTAGCGCCCAAACTGCAGCCTAACTTAGTTTATGAGCATTCCGTAGGTTCAGCACTACCTTTCTCTGCATAGCGGTGCCAAGTAAAATCCTATATTTAAAAATGTTTATGTTATGTTATTCTGAATCTCTTGATAGGCGTATCAGTAATTTGGAGCTGTCAATTTCACTACAAATCAGTATAAGAGCCTGGAAAGTCTGCCAAACTTGGTCGCTGGAGTAATTGCCAATCATTCGTTTCCTTCATTGACTCAGTTTTCACTGACCGACTGAGATGAATTTTCTTTGATTCAGGTTTAGAGCATAGGATGAATTTAGAGCGTGAGAAAACAATAATTACTAAACGCTTTTTTATACGTGTCATTATCCACAAAAATAATCAAAATTAAAGCTGCATAATTTGCGAAGTAATTGTCGTAGTTGATTTTGCAGTCGATTCCCGCAATGTGCGCATCCTATCTGAGCAGTTTGTTGTCCCTAACTGAAGTTAACTATCACAATACGACTTAAAAAATATATGATATCACATTCCTCGATTTTAATTGTAAGCCCCCGTGACGTTCCCTTGCGGAGCAGTGAAAGAAGTGGACCGTTCGTGATGAACACTTTCCTTCTCTGAGGGACGTTTCTTAACTCAAAGGTTGACTTGAAACATGCATGAAATGTGTAATTAGGGCTTATTGTAACTTATAGATAATGCCATTCGGCTGTCTGCAGAGGGCCGATTATAGCTCAAAAAGAATAAGTTACAAATTTAAGCAATACACGCATGATTGGCTCGCCAGATATTCAAACCCATCTCCTTGCAGTTCGAAGGAAAAACTTAAGAAGTCATATTCAAAGAGGTTGTCTTGAGATGCAGGATATATATATATATATATATATATATATATACATATATAAAGGAGAAATTTATTAAGATTATTCACACTAAGCAATATTGCCACTGAATTATGGGGGTTATTTTTCCGCAGTTTATCTGTAACGTTGCGCCTCAAGCTTCTTGTCATTAAAAAGTTCGTGTTTTTATATTTCGATTTTGAACATACAGTATGCCTATGTTGGCAGAGCTTGACTTTTTTTAGATTGTAAGCACTATATTTCTGGAGATTGCCTCTATGTTAATGAACTTAACCCGCGGCCTACAAGATAACTTAGCCTGAGCACCTGGTGTTATACCTTAGCCTCGCCAGTCCTTGAACGGAGCTCCTCCGACTGAGAGCAAGCTGCTGTGCCCCTATTCTAGGCAACCGAGCTTCACTATTAGCAATATCAGCGCGACAGAAGGGGAAGGGCCAAATACGTTCATGGCCACAGTCTTTGGATCCTGGTTAACAGTTGCTGTTGATAGCGTTCATTTTTTTCGCGTTAAAAACAGAAATCAATTTTTTGTATACTATAGTGAATGGGTATTCCGAGATCCATGACTGTCAGAGATAATTCCATCAGTAAATGTAAATTAGCAGTATATTCTTTTATTTAGGTCTAGACGTTAGTCTGTAAATATAAAACCAGTCGCGGACACACTAATATGCTCTGTTTTTTCTTTAATATATGCCTAGAAATAAGCATTCACGTATCATTTTCTCGTCGAATATTTTACTGTGTATATTTGGATTATAAAAACTTGAAGGCGAAATGAACATCCGCCTTTAATATCGTTTATAGTTCGCACCTGCAATATAGCTTCCTTCCACGTTTTTAGCGGATGTGGTGTGAATTAAATTATTGCTCTTTACCCCATGCTTAGACTGGATGGAGTTGATTTCTTCAGACTTGCCGGATTACGTAAACGCAAAAACACGGCTTTATAACTGTAAGTTCTATACTTTGTAGTGTTTCGCCGTAATGTTACGCCATATGGACGAAAATCTTACAGGGGCGGGTATGCTGCCAACATATGATATTGCAAATGCTGTAAAAATACTGCTTTAAATACATTTCATAAAAATATCATTGTAATATTTCTAATATCAGCAGAAGGTTATTTACAGACACAAACATGCCCGGAGAAGGTAGGCTTTTATTTGAACCCAAAACATTTCCACTTGAAGGAGGGAATTTGACCTTGCACAACTTTATATATTTTCATACATTTATATCATAATAATTACAAGAAAATTCTACATCCCAACCTTATTTGTATTCTAATATGAGGTGGAAAATAGAACTTATCTTGGCCAAGTTAACACGAAATTTGAATTACGTTAAAATGTAAGTAAACTATGTAGCGTTGTAACGTAAAATTTATTGTCATGGTGACGGTTTGTTTTCTGTTATGAATGAAAGTTTTCTCTTTAATTACACTGGAAATAATTTAACTTATTGACCATGTTAGAAAATGCATAAATAAAGCCGACTAAACTAACAAATAAGAACACACATTAAAAACGCTAATTATTTCCAAATAATAATCGCATGCAATTACTTTTAATGTTTGTGGAGGGTTAAGTAGCTATAGTTGGTTCGCGTTTTACTGATCACTTTTGAAATGCCTTTTTGTTTCATCTATTTGTCATTATGCATCCTTCCACTACTTGTGAAAATATCGCTAATGTAGATACTAATTTAAATAATTAACACAATTCTAATTATAATTTAATATATGCAACTATTTTTTTCTTATTGGCTTTCCACTATTACCGGGAGTAAGCTAATCAGTGTTTGCGTTAACTATACGTATTTAAGGGCAAGGAAGTTTCTCAAATGTTGATTTCAAAAAATCGCAATTAATCAATAACCATGTGTAAGTGGTGTAATGCAGAGAAGCAGGTAGAAGTACTCACGGCATCTTCTGAAGCGCAGGTGTTAAAAAGGTCTGGACGTCGCAAACAAGAGTGACCACGAGTCTCCCTGCGGCACTTCTTCGACTCCTCGGGGATGCCACCACGACGGAAACTGGCATTGGGTCCTCGGTGGTCAGTGGACATTACAGGACGACCTTTCTTTGCCTTATCAGGGGTCACGAAGCATCGCTCAACGGATCTGCCTCGGTGCTAGAGCGACATAAATGCCGCCTGCACCACGAGAAGGTGTCGCGGCGCACACACTGCCGAAGTCAACATCGAGCTGAAGACGTGCACTGCAAAAATGAATCATGACTCGTGATGCCATCAGCGTAGTAGTGCGTCTCAATTAGCTTATAGTATTTATTATTTACTAGCAAAAAAAAAATATATGTACATTGTACACTGAAGGTAGCCAAAAATACGGATAAATTTTGAGAAAATATT
The DNA here is from genome assembly GCA_002778355.1 of Clitarchus hookeri. Classification (NCBI taxonomy): domain Eukaryota; kingdom Metazoa; phylum Arthropoda; class Insecta; order Phasmatodea; family Phasmatidae; genus Clitarchus; species Clitarchus hookeri. The sequence continues at coordinate 547,302 of NQII01000989.1, read as the reverse complement.
CCGCGTACGCAGCGAATGAAAGCTCTTCCTTATTCGAGCACTTTTCCTTTTTGACCTAAAACTTTTCTGATTTTTGTAATGTATAGTATTATTCTGCATGGGCGTATGGGCTAAGTTCAAGTTTCAAATGTTCCCAACATCGGTGAGTTAAAGTGTATTCCTGCTTACTGCGGACATCTAAAATATATTTCTACGAGGTCCGTGCCTCAGCAGAATGCCGAAACTATGTCTGTTTCTGTTGGTTTCAAAAACCACCCGCGAAATGTTGTGAGCGCCTGCGAACTCGGCAAGGAAGCGTTTCTGGATCAATGTTATAACAGCAACGGTTCTATCCTTCAGATGTGAGGATCTTTTCCCAAAGTTTATCCCTGGCCGTACCACAAACAGGAGCAAAAATATTTTACAACTCCCGGGTGTGGGGGGGGGGGAAATTAAAAATACATTATTTACACACAACTGAGTGGTATGAGAAATATTTGGTTAAATATTACAATTATTGTAATAGTATAAAGTGATAGTATTAAATAACCATTTTTCACCATGTAAGTCTTTCTTTACAAAACATTTTCATTATTAAATACTTACATAATTTCATTCAAAGCTCCCGCCTACCAGTTGCTTGACCTGCGTTACAGAGTGATAGTAGGCTAATTCACGTTTTTCTGAGAACTATTAAATGTGCGTCCAATATGCCGATATACAAAAAGAACACGCATTTCAGACGACGGCTGTTGAGTGCTTTCAAGACGTCACGCACATTATAAACGCCATTTTTGAGTACTTCAAAATGTCTGGAAATGGCTTTTTCAAAGCACTGTATCGCAAAATATACGCATCATATACTGTACATGCCAAACTACTCAAGTGTTCTGCATTGAACCTTCATACAGACTTTCCACCAATAAAAGAATAGGGTCACCGCTGAAAGTCCCATAGATACACGCAGTGCGGCGAGAGCACTGCACATCAGTTCAGATCCTTGCGCTTAGTGGCGATGGCCCCAAACGCGGAAGAAAGCTCCAGGTAGGCGGCAGCCTCAAGATCGTTCAGCAAAAACCGAGCTGTTGTCGACACAGAAATACGCACTCGTGAACACAAAGGACGAGACACTTCCACATCTGAAGTTTAACTTGAATGAGGTATGGCATGGAACAGCGACGGAGTGCATTGGCAGGGGAAACCATGGCGCCATGAGAAAATCCATTGGCCACTCGGAACATCAGCTAAGTTTCCCACTCACACCCGCAAATCCGTGCTGAGATTCCGGCAAGGATCGTTCCCCTATCTTCACGGTGAGAGGTCGCTGTACTGATATGATTACACGCCCACCGAGGCCCTCGTGATAACCCGTATATAAACTCTGATTTCGTAGTGAAAATGACCATTAGCAATTCTCCACAGAGGATAACTGAAGCACAAAGGTTGGAGGAATGAGGAGGCTGCAGTTACTGTGTATGTGAAGACAGGTCAAAGTGATTACAAAACGACAGTTATATGACTGTCGACTTCAAAAACATATAACGGGCAATTTGTATCAACAGATTTTTCACTGTTCCCGGATAGACCACCACAGTGAGAGAAAACGCAAATTTCAAAACGATCTCGTCCAAGCAAACACTCCGCGTCATCGTATCACATTTGTTATCTTGCTCTTCGCACGTGTTATTTTATTCACATAACTCCTCTGAACTCTGGCAGAGTTATCTCTGAATTAAAATAATAAAGAGCGCGTTAACTCGACTGATTTCGTTCATAAGTAAACTCCAATAACTCAAGTTTCCGAAGAGGCAAAGTTAAGTTTTACTGAAACGGACTAGTCTCGAGAAGGTTCCAAAAGTTTAGGTTTTTTAATCATCCCAAGTATTTATTTAATTGCCAGTTTTAAAATGATCTGTGATTTTGTAGGCGTGGTGGCACGAAAACAAAAATATACGTGACAAATGATTCCGCAATAGTCTTCTTTGGAATAACGAAAATACTTTCGGCTAAAAGTTTTTGATCACCTCGCGAAGTTATTTTTAAACAGATGAATGCCCGACCTTTGAGTTGTACCAAATGTACAACACGCAGAGCAGTTTTTCTCCTACGATGCAATATTGCGCGTGTGAAGTAAAGAGTTGAATTTAACAATGGCCCTATTCGCGAAAGCTCTAACAGACCACTTTCGTCTCGCACGACCTGCAGGGCCTTAGTTACTCTTCGCGAAGGGTGTAGTCTACACACATCTTACTGATTGATTGTGGAAATGTTACCTAACTGTCCAAGCCATCGTCCTCATCTTGGGAGTTGTTTGTTGGAGATGTTGCTTCGTTCTCTCGTCATGGGAACAGTCCAGCTGCCAACGCGCATGGCCCACGAGTTTCCACACGACACAAAACTTTCAACTTTCCATGTCTCCAAGAAAAAGGCGTCTGACCATTAAAAATAATACGCTACTAATTTCATTACTTTCATATTTTTTAACTTTTAGTTTTATATCACACAATGCATTATAGTACATTCGCGGTTACTTCCAATTTCTCTGTAGCCCTGCTGAAGTTCTACTTCCAGGATATTCCTCTGCCTCGTGCAAACAAAGACTTACCGAGTCTAGAAAATGACACTAAAGAGACAACGCACAGCATCCGTGCGCACTCAGCGTAATAAGATTTTGCGTACGAACTATTTCTTACTAGGCATTGCCAACGCACTATTTTCTCTGTCTTATTCATGTTAAATATAAATGAAGTATTGTAATTTATAGGTAAAATATAAGTAAAAGTTCAATTTAACAAAAAAAAATAGTGTTATTTTATGTTAACACAAGCATAAAACGCTTATGATACGTGGAATCGAATGATAGCGGAACCTCAGTGATTATAAGTGGACTCTTATCTACTTGTATGAGATGTAGCAATTAATAACGCGCCTGGAGAAAAGAAAGAGGTCTCGCGCTAAATTTAATCTCTTTTAACATGCTCTCTGCCCCTATATATAACCTGCTGCAAAAGTGTCTTCTACTGTACAAAGCTGCGGTGCATCTATCAACTGTCAGCCTTTCCAGCACATCTGCTATTTTTATTTTCACCTCTTCAACAGACTGAAAATGTGTTCCTTGCATTACATCTTTTGCTTTGGGGGATATCTAGAAGTGACACGGTGCCATATCTGGCGAATAAAAGGAATGATCGAGCATAGGGATACTTTTGACAGCTAAAAACCAGTTCACAGAGAGGACGTTGTGATCAGGCGCATTGTCCTGATGCAAAATGCATATTCAATTCAAAATCAAATTAAAATTAAAATACAGATTCAGTTTCATATTCAAATCCAAGGTCCAAATACCAGGACGTCAGTCTTTCTGTAAAATTCCATTAATGGCTTGAACATTTTCATTAGTTTCTAAAGTCGTAGGTTAACCCGGGACCTCTAGGGACAAAAACTGACGAAAAACACTATGATCGAAATCTGCAAGTTTTTGGCAGCCAATATAGAAAAAATAAATAAAAAAGGGAAATTCTGAATAACAGTTTTTACCAACTTCGTCAGCAAATACTATACCACTGCGATGCGTTTCTAATGAGCCATTTCTGACGGCAAAATGTTGTGCGCTTAGTTTCGGGGCGGGATATTGTGCTGAAGGAGTACAAAACACTGGCAAAAACCGTGGTGTAGGCTTTCTTATTTTTAAATGCTGTTCTTTGAAAACTTGCAGATTTACATTATCGTGTTTAACTTTTGTTTTATGTCTAACACCCTCTTAACGTTACCGAGCGTGTTTGACCGGGTAGTAGCATACCTGGCACGCATTCGAGAGATCGTGTGCTCAATATCGACTGACTGCACTGGGAGTGGCTTTTCCCTACTCGTTTTCCATTAGTATTCCAGGCGAATTCCGGGGCAGTTACTTGACGTGTACATTTAAACATACGAGGAATAGTGAGCATTTAAACATACAAGGAATAAAGCTTGTTAATATCGTTGTTAAAAGTTTCTGGCGGGAAGGAGGAGGGGGGTGAATTTTTCAGTGTGCGAAATACTGTACTATGACTGGCGAAGTAGTAGATATAGTCATTGCGATACAAACGGTAGTCGGGGTTTGTAGTAAATAATTTTATAACTGACTAAGCAATTAAATTTACATATAGGTCCGAGCCTCCAGTTCCTTTCCTTTCTTTGTGTTTATCATTTGAGTTCTTGGCAGTATTCCCGTATTCATAACAATTGTGCGAGCAAACATTTCGTCCAGATATGCGGATAATGTTGGTATGCTAATGGTTCTTAGGCCACTCTTACAGTATACTCAATGATTTATTTTTCATTCAACTGAATACGGCCATTCTACAGAATTGCCAGATGCCGGGTAAAGATTAACAGTAACTCTCCTGCAGTGTAAACTGGATAAAGCCGGCTAGTGTATTATTTCCAAAGAAAATCTCGTTATATAATCTAGTGTATCTGTTCGAAACCATTGACTGCACAGTCAATTCGGATTATTAACTGTTCATTTATCGTGGGGCTAAACACACAAGTGACAAATTCTAAATGTTATTTATCGAATAAGGTTTAATGCAAAGTGAAATTTCACATGGGATAGCCCAGCACTACAAACAGCAAAATCAGGTTTGTATTGTGAGAACATAGATATATATTTAAGAGAAAGAAAAAAAATTACGAAATTCAGCATTTTTCATTAAAATCCTCGTTTTGTAACATTTGCATACTTTTCTTAATTTTTAATACGTTTGAGGGAATTAAATTTGCATACACGAAAACATTACTGTAGGACTTTTTCACGTGTTTCTCTACTGTTTTTTATGCCTCACGTTTGGGTTGCACTTTAATTTACGTACTGTACTTTGACGTTGTTGGGTGTTAAATGTTGTAATACTTTAGGTTCCCCTGGAATGAAAATGAAAATGTATGCGTATTGTGAGAGATATAGCTAATAACATTAGTACATTAAACATTGGGTAGCTGTACGCATTATGGCCCGGACTTAACAACACACTTGCATGTAAAAATAATACTCTTAACAAGAAGACACTTAAAAACATACCCTTGCCACAAGTTTCAAACTACAGCCAAAACTACCAGAAAATAATAACACTACACATCTGGTGGAGCAACGTTTGATTTACTTCTAAACAAACTTATTTAGAACAGCCTTTAAAATATTTCATCAAGTTTAAAATTATAACGAAATGCGCAACTTTAAAATAAATTAGATACCTGAATTTAAAAAAAAAACATTAAATTCAAAGAGAATGGCAAGCCGATTCCGTAGTAATTAATTTTGCTTTATAGTGTCTTCAAAAAAAGTTTTATATCACACTTGAATTAAAATGAAATAATAAAGAAAATTTTGTTAGCTCAGTTTCTTATCGGTAGAACATGATTACTCTTGACAATGAGAGATGTGTAGGCAAATGACGGAGAAAAGATTTAATTACTTGTTAGAGATAACCAGAGAATAAGTATTAAATGTTTGATAGCAAAATCGGGTCTAAACTAGCAGGAATGCTCTCTTTGCAACCTAAAATATACTTTATACTTCTGTAGAAATATCAGGTCTGTAGCCAGAACACGTCAAACCAGCTCGGTGTTTTGAGGTAGGTACTCTGGGTACCAAGTCTTCTATACGCCGAAATACATAATTGTAACTTGCCGAGTTTTAATTAAATATAATCTGTGGCCCTCTTCTTTTGTTCCACGAACACTGCTGATGCCAATAAAACCATTTTGGCACCCGAGTCATCTAAGAAAAATCTTCTTCCAGCTACATATAAAACATTCATTAAAACAATGGGAATTTAAGTTAACCTGGCGAATATAGGGCTTAACTCGGAGCTGAGTTCAAAAATGTATCATTAAAAAACTACGTACGGTCAGTTTCTTAAAAATGATAAACACATATTAATTTAAATAAAAATGCAACCATAAAAACTGCACAAAATTACGTGTAAAAATAAATAAAACCTTTTAAGCATATTTAAAACTTGAAACAACAGATGCTCATTAACTTATACCAAAAACATAAAAAATTAGCATATTATTAAATTTAATTAATACATAACACGTGATGTAGAAAATTAAAATACGTATGCAAATAGTAACGTCACATAGAGTAACAATAACTTTATACGAAAACTGTAGCAAAATAAATATCTTGGAGAAGTCGTAATAGTGAAAAACACCATCAAATATTATACGTTATATTAGCATGATAATTTAAATGATTTTCATTCTGTGAACGTTTCTGTGACTGTGTTTGTTAATAAGAACTACAACACTTAAACAACTTGGATAGTTTTCCTTCCATGAGTCCTGCGGATAATAAAATGAATTCAAGTACACGGGAAATATGCAAATAAACATGAAAAAGAAAAACAATACAAGACTGTAACTTATTTTATTAAATGTCCTACAATAACGTAAATTTGCATAACACTCTCGAGGTACCAAGAAACGTCTGAGTTTTTGGTTACATTGCCGCAAACTGTCCATATTTACGCTCCGTATGTCGGAATGAATTACCCGCATACCTTCATCGACTATCTGCCGTTTTGCGGTAAAATATCGTGCAAAAATAATAAGTGAGCTCAGCCACTAATTCAACGTCAACGTCAGACTGTCCGCAGGGTCAAACTACAGTGTGTGTATGTAGGTCACGGGTCCATAGCAGCTCAAGGACATATCTTGTGAAAGCAGTCCCTGCCTAGTTCAAGTCACTTCCGAATAAAGCAACGTGAAGAGGTGGCGTGGCAGTAATATAAATGTTTAAAGCTGTTGTTTTAGTTCCTTGACCGTTAAATAGACGACACCAATGCCCAACCACTAGGCGGGGTGTTGGACTATTGAGCGCTCAGCCGTTGAAGCCCAGAGCCTGGATTTCACTGTTGAAAAATTATATTGGCTATGTCAATGGGAACGCCAATAAAATACACACAAATGCTATGGGAGCTTAAGTAGGCTGTTAACGGTAAAGAGGGCACTTTTCAGACCCTAGTTACTTTTTACTTTCAGCCATGTTTTATAATTTAACCACCTTTTTAACTAAATATTGCCATGCAAGTAATAAACACGATGTGTATATTCCACCGCAATTGTAATTTAATGTCTACGGTTACAATAAAATACATTTATTGAATGTTATTCCAATTGAGAGTGCTTTCAGAAGTGCTCACTTAACCGTGAATAGCCTAGGAGCATGGTACGACCTGTAGGCCCCATCGAGGTTTTTCTCCGATGGTCCATCGAGGTTGGACTTGTATTGCCAGTGGTTGAAACTCTGCATTCTGGAGAAGCCCTTTTGTTGAGAGATTTGGGCGGTTCTTAACATCGGGGTCTTGAGAGCCGAAAGACGTTGAGGATTCGCCATCCACTGATGGGTTGAAGCGGTGAGCAGTGACACCGTACCAGTACTGTCCTGGACAGACAGTAGACGTGGGGTTAACACCTCGGCTGGACCACATCTGAGAGCGAGGTTCTTAGTGACGACGCGGGGAGTAATTAAAGGCCACAACTTCACCAGCCTTGGGGTTGGTGTCTGGTTAACTTTTGTACTAGCTGGAGGAGTCTGCGTTGTTTGAGTGCCTGCGGGACCGTCACTCAGGTTTATTTTTCGAGAGAGGCCATGAATTGTTCAGGTGGTTTTTTTGACAAGGTAGTCGAACAACTCCCTGCGCCAGAGATATCGTGATATACCTGTGGTTTCACGTCGCACGGTTGTGCACAGAAATATCAAAGCCAACGGTATCATCATGATTACAGTGAGCTTGGTTGTAAATTGAGTAATGCCAGAGGCTGAGCACGGACCATCACAAGGTGGCCTCCTCACCTAAATACGGATATTTTATTAGTTTTGATAGGTGCACAACATCGAGATCTTGAGCGCCGGCGAGGGTTAAATGAGATGAAGATGGATCAGTGGAGGAATGTAACGATGGGGAAATGGGAGTTCCCCAAGAAAACCCGCCGGCCAACGCCTAAGTGTGCACGATTACAGAGGACCCGTGATGTTGCATAAGTACTCTTCCCCTGTAATGGACCCATCCTTTTAGAGGTTCAGTCAATTCGGGATTACACCACCCAGTTTTGTGTTACCTCCTCAGCCTAGGAAAGCGATGGAACTGTTGGATCAGGGGAAAATAATAGTGGGCGTGGGGTGTTGCACGATAGGCCAGGGATTGCCGTAGATTTTTCTTTTTGCGTTAACAGGGCAGTAAAATCCAAATAATAGTTCCAGGAAACTATGTTAAGCAATGCACATGTCCTGCAAAGAGAAAATTCCCTTGACAGTGTGTACTATTTCGAAACGGGAAAGTCGATATGGATAAACGACGATGACATAAATGACCTTTAATGTTTCATTTGTTTTCAAAAGTGTGCTCCAACTTGTTGGCAGCAGTTCATGCGCAAAGAAACATCTTCGAGTGACAGAATTCTAAGGCCGCCTCACACAAATATGCAATGTTGTAAAAAAAATTAAAATTTTAAGGGGAGATTGACCGCCATCACTCTACATCACCCAACAGAAATGTTGCGTGGATCCGAAATTAATGCCTGGCCGAACAAAATGATTGAAGAAAAATTTATATTTTTAAATGATACTTTAAAGAATATAATTATCATCGGTTATGTATTTTGAGTAAACACTTTCAGCAATGATAAGTGATTGCAAGTACATTTCATTGTCAGAAAACTTGAGCGGCTGAAATATTTTAAAATCCACTTCAGAAATCATCGGCTCTAGACAAATTGTAAGTCTATGGCTCTTATGCATCCCGTATCACAGCTAGCAGTATCCAATCAGGAAGTGTTTGAGCGACACCAGACACGTGCCATCGTTCATTGGAGACACTGTGATAACATATAACCTAAGTAACCAAGTCGAACCATAGCGCGTTTTGATTTGCTGAACCAAGTCGACGTATAAAACGTAGTGAATTCAAAAATACGAGTATAATACATCGGTTTAACATACTAGTTAACAGATATCAATATTAAAACGTCAAGTGAAATAAATGTTTTTGATATTGCCCTGTACAAAAAACATACTTGTAAAAATAATATTTTTTCTGCGAGGCTCAAATCGGTTCTCTGAAAGTCCAGTTGATCATAAAACAGGTTAATCATGCGTTCGATTCAATAACTTGGCTTTAAATGCAGATAATGGTGACCATATTAAAAATTAAAGATATGCTGTACCAGGTAGTTAGATAATAAATTGCCGTTTTCGTACCTTGTCAACTGCTGAGTTCCAGTTTGGATAAATAAAGTGATATTTAAAATTGTGTCCGTCTGCAGCAACACATATTTGCCAACTGTATACAAGGATGTTAATCACATCCCTGAATTAACGTGGCTACCGTGGAGCAAGGAGATCCTGTTAAGCATTTCCTGCGCTATCTCTGCTTCGAGTGTCCAGTCCTTCGGGAAGTTATTTAAAAGCATAAGCATGCAGTAGTCTGATAGTGGTACGTCCGGGGAATATGGACGATGGTGCGGAGTTACTTCTTACCTCAGGTAATACTTGCCACGTGGAGTTTGGCGTTATCGTCCAACAGCAGGGGGCCCCTCCCTTTTGACCAACGATAACTGCTTTTGACGTGAACACGTCTTTAAAATTAGATCGCCACATGGGGTAGGTACCAGGACGGAAACGGCGATATAACTTTTGCAAGATGAACCATTCCAACACTATAAATAACTCCGTGATAAATGACACAATTGAAATAAATGTGGTCTCATTCGGTCGAGTATAGGCTGTTCACGGTAAAGTGAGCACTTTTGAAAGCCCTCTAGTTTGGAATAATAGTCAATAAATATATTTCATTGTAGCCTTAGACGTTCACTTTTTGAGTCCGGTGAAATATATACACTGTTTATTACTTAAATGGCAATATTTATTTTTAAAAAGTGGTGGAAGGGTAAAAAAATGGCTTAAAGGAAAAAAGTTAATTAGGGCCTCAAAAGTGCTCACTTGACCGTGAACAGCCTATACATGACTACTTACTGTGCGAACACAACCTTGGGTTGGTTCCGTGCGTGCGTGACGCGCGGGTGGGGTCCCGCGGCAAATGGCGGGAATTTCGGGTGTGGGTGAAAATGTTTGCCTGTGGGAAACGTAACGAACGTTGCCATTGACCCGTGGGTTTTGTCGGAGTGCTCCCTTTACCCCATCATTACAATCTGACAATGCTCCATCCCAACCTCGTTTCAACAGTTTGCTGTAATATAACCTAACTGTTGAAAATGATGAATGTGAGTTAGTTAGACTGACAAACTATGTGTGCAGGTTAGTCACGGAAAGTTGAAAACACGTAAACACATACGTTACTTGGGTATGACTAAGGAAATTTATAAGAGCAGTTTATGCATTTGAAGGTGGAACTTAGGTGCTAATTAATGAACATATCACAACAAATATTTAAGCATTCGAAATATACCACTGAGTGTCTGGATAATGAGTAATTGGAAGTTTGCGACCACTGCAAAACCTGTCGTCTCGAGTGTTTCATGTGAATAATCTGGGTTTGTTTGAAGATAATGCCTAATAATAATTGCTAGCAGTACATTGCATTATATTGGAGTTTTGGAATTTGTGCTTTATCCAGTGAAACTTAAATTAAAGCATACCTGGTTGTTGTGTGCAATTCATTTTTCAGTGGCTTATTGGCTGCATGTTAATTGTGCTCCTTGTGGTGTTGCACGCAGTTAACACGGACGTAATGAAATAAAACAAGCGATCACTTCTTTTTTTTTTTTTTGGATTTTGCGTGCCGATTGAAAGAAGATTTTGCTTTCGTGACACCTTATTTAAATCGAATAAGGGTTACAGCCCCAGATGTGCCATGAAATCTAATATTGATGACGACAGGCTTTCCAGTGGTTGAAGAGCTTTCAGTCTCGCATTATTAAAACATTCAAATTTTCATTCTGCATGCCTTCTTTAATACTTCCAATATGAAATTGGTTCGGCTCCATATCGAAATTCATATTGTGTCGTTAGGCATACTTTTCGGAACTACTAATTTCTTCGTAAAAAATTTGCAAGCAGAGTAAGTCAGTTTTATTCAGTTACGCCTTGTATTGAGCACAGAAGAATTATTCTTGTCTAGTTGAAAACGGAATCGTTCGCACTCAACTCAGTTAATGACTAACTTATGAATGATAAGTATGTTACCGAGATATCCAGAGTCCATTATTATTAAAATAGGAAAACTGTTTCTGCCTTTCTGCTTTTTATTTTTATAACGGCACCGCATAAAACCCTGTAACACGTGTTGTTGTTTTTTTTTTTTTTTTTGTTTTTGTTTTTTTTTAAGCTATACGAGTAATAATAAATAATTATTAACACGTAATTTTTATGTTTAACGGATTCAATATTATTTTTCACATGATTAATTTTGTTTTTGTGGAAAGATTTATTTATTTTTTTTGAAACAGAGTTCGTAATATATATTATTTAAGAGTATTTTTATTTTGGCCGCATATTTATATGTCTTTCTGTTTTTACATACCTTACATACTTTGCCATTGAACTGTATGTTAGCACCGTAAGTCATGCGCTTACATATAGGGAAGACGTCACCCAGGGCTGCTGCGCATCCGGAGAGATGCCCCGTCGACGTACTTGATCTTCAAAATTCTAGATCATCTCAATTCAGCGCTTGGACATTAATTCCAACTATGAAATTACAAATAAAGTTTTTCACATAACACCGTTAATTTTCAACCTTCTAGAATATTTTCTCACGCTGCCATGTTGTTTTTCGTACGTACACGACTTTTCCGACATTTTACTACGGCAAACCTGAACTGAACCCTTGCTCTGCCGCTAACTGATTGCAAACGTTTTAATTAAATAAATTATTTTTGAAGGAACATTTGAGATTCTGGCGTATTTTCTAAACATTTTCAAGTATATTAATTTTTAACCATAACGAGGGCACTAGCGTTTCAAGGGCCACCACCCAAGCAGAAATATTTCAATTATATAGTTAAAATTTTCTGAGACACAGATAATCTGCTAATTTGTAATTGCCATCTAGATGAATTATTTTGTTTTTCTGGGAAAAGTCAAGTTATTCAGAGCTAAATTAAACTTCCAGATATTTTTCATACACAGTCGCCGATTGTTGTCATTTTGTAGTAGTAGCAAGTTTTCTCCTGGTGTTCCTGTTTGTGTATGTGTTTATTCTGTCCACAAGTATTTTTACTACCAGATTGCTATGTTTCTGGGTGTACAAATAGTGCACGTTACTTCAGATTGGTAAGATCAAGTGTGTGTGTGTGTGTGTGTGTGTGTGTGTGTGTGTGTGTGCGTGCGTGCGTGTGCGTGCGTGCGTGTGCGTGCGCGTGTGCGTGCGCGTGTGCGTGTGTATGTATGCATGTATGTGTGTGTGTAGGCTATTCCTACTTACAGTCTGTACGGGGCCGGGCAAAAATTACTCGTCAGACTGCCTTCAAGTGTCACTAAGGTGAATCTAATTTCCAGCTCTCCCACTGTTTTGTGTTATCACGGAATTAAAGGGGCAATAATTCTGATTTTCAGTTAGCACGCCAATTTAGTACTCAATTTGGACGATCGAGATGCGCAGCAAGGGTTGGCACTCTAATCAGAAAATTCGTTACACGTACTACAGCTGTCGCAACGTCATCCTCATATACACAGAGGTGTATAGAACCCCTTTCTCTCTCAGTATATTATTATTTTTGCATTACGTTTAGTGTATACCATTGTTGCATACTGTTGTGTGCAGTGTGTATGAGTCGAGTCGTCAGTTGTTTTACACAGACACATTACATTTTAACCATCATTTTCCAATCTAATACTGATTCATAATTGAATGACATAATTTTCTAACTTGCAAAAGTTTTCGCAAAATCAAACACATTCTTATGACATGCTGTTTTATGATACTGTGTCTGTTTTACCATAACCTCAGATTTCTGTAGTTATTTAAGATATATATAGAAATTCGTACATTTATTTTTCTATCTCAAATATTTATAAATGCTGAAGTTATTAATGTATCCGAGAACCCTACAGCAGCTAACTGCTTGTCTTACAGTGTTTATAAAAATATTAATGTTTCGAAATTAATACAGTTGGTATACGAACGTTTCTTTTTAATAGTATTCTAACAAGTAGGTTGGTAGTTGGTCGATTTATTTTGTATTTTAACTTATTTTAAATTGTTAATACATAATCTGAAAAAAGTATTTCTGGAAATGGTGGCATATAACAGTGGAAAAATTACATAGTTAATTAAAGGAAAACATGTACTCAGTTTAATGAAGATCAATTTGTCCTTCAGAGTGATATAACTGTGTTTCATATCTATGCACCAGTAACGTGAAAACTGGAAATCAGCGATAGTCCTGGTCTTCATTAAATTAAACATACCTAATCATGAAAACTTTATTGAAAATCTGCACTTAACTTTTACAGCATTACAAAATAATAGCTTTTCAAGCTTCAAAAATGATTGCCATACTTTAATCCTTTATGTAGTATATTCGTAAAGGATATCGTTTCTCTGAGTTTGGGGGTTTTATTTTATTCGTATTTTGATTTTCCCATTTAATTCAGGGAAACATTTTTACCAGATATGACAAGTATTTGGGATATTGAAATGAAAAATTTTGGAGGCGTTCTTTTAAGTGATGCAAAATATGTATACTAACTTTGGCGTTCCTTTAAAAAAAAATTCAGGAGGGATGAAGCCACACATACCCAGTCACAGACACGAGTTCAAGAGCAGTTATTTTACAAAAATTACTTTTATTGTTTAGAAGAAAAACCAAACTAATATTATTACTTAAAAGCAGCAGAGTTTTTTAAGACAGTGTAACGCGTATTCAAACATCACCAGAACAATATTCTCGACTTCCTAGTAGGAACTCATGGAACGGAAAAGTACCACAAAACAACAACTGATAGCACACTACAACATAGAATGTTACGGAAAAAATAATAACGAAAGGGAAAGATGGCAGAAAAAGTTAAATTGATTAGTACCAAAGAAACCCAACATACTCCGAAATTACGGAATGATTCAAACCAGCCGGGCTGGCACAGGAGTCTGTGCCTGCCGACCGTGTTGGATATCATGGGTTCGAATCTCACTTCGATAACGGACGTAAATAATACATGAATATATGCCACAATAAGTTACTTCTTTATAGCAGTCTTGAAATCAAGCGGGAATATATATAAGTTGCAATTAACTGTATAAAATTGTGAAACACGCCCATGTTCTAGCAGGAAATTGTACACACACAGTTGCAAATATAACTTGGTATAAAATACGCCTACATAGTACAATATTACAAAAATCTTTCTTTTGAGTGCTGTCGAGTCAATAAGCTGTAACATGTGTATATGTGTTTATCTGCATCAAGAAGTAACCTGTCACAGTTAGCACGCCCCGAAAAAGATTCGAAATAATATTATATATATATATATATATAACCTAGTTGTTTAAGGGACTCTGTGCAGCCGTTAGCAACATAGAGTCCATGTCTTTAGCCAGGACAAAAAAATTATGTGTTTATTTTTTCTTTTATTCACAGAAANGTGTGTGTGTGTGTATATATATATATATATATATATATATATATATATATATGTATATATATGTGTGTTTGTGTATACAAAGTGTTTTTAAACTACGTATCAAAATTCAAACCACGGCATCTGTGGTCTAATAGAAACATGTCCTAGTAGAAAAATGTTTGGAACGTTCATCTAGTATTTTTAAATTCAAATTGAAGTTAGCACAACAGTGCCGGGAGTCCGCCACTTCACGTACTTGCGTGCACAAGTCGCATATCACGAAGACGAACATAACTGGCCCGTCATGCGGCGGTGGCCTGTACATAGGCCACCATGGTATATATTACGAGCAGACTCTACGTCGATAGCCAATACGGCTGTTCGTGTGTTGGAAATAAAATGCAATCACTTCTGGCAGCCTTTACAACTCATCTGCTAATCTCCTATTGTTCATGTAGTGTGACATACATATAATAACAAGACACCACTAGCGGCGCCAACATGCATACCTTGAGTTTATGGTGTCTTATGTGCAAGCGTTCTTTGCATGGCGCATCAGTTCAATTCGCCTTCCTTTTGCGGATTCCCGACGCTGTTTTGCTAACTTCAATTTAGTACTAGATGAATATTCAGGACATTTTTCTACTGTAATTTATTGGTGATATTAGCCTATAGAGGCCATCGTTTGAATTTTTACATGCAGTTTAAAAACATTTTGTGTATATATACAACACTGCCAGTGTGTCAAATTCATCACAAAGATAAACAATTATCATATAAACAAATATTTAATTATAATTGTCTGAGTGGGCTGAAATTTTTTTTATAGAAGAGGCATGTGTTCATTTTTTAATGTGTCGGAAGAGTGCATAATTTGTTTTATAGCTTTGTTCACATGGTCGTGTGGTTCATACAATCCAAATTTTCTATATATATATTTTAATTTTTAAAGTTTTTTACAACCGTGTAAATTGTAGCACATTTTAAATCCTACTTTGTAATTCAAATGTAGAAATATTTTCCCTTGCATTAATTTTAAAAGTAATGGAATGTATTATAAAATAAGTTTCGTATGTACTAAGTTATAGCGCCAATGAGTATCGGAATGCGGCCTTCCTATTGGCAGCTCCTTCAAAATGGCGTTTGGCGGTCAATTGAAAATGTACGTATAATTGCGCATGCTAGCTTCTGAACAACGTTGAACGTAATGTTTTTTTTAAATTTAGTCTGGCGTACCCATTTAAATAAGTTACAAAATGTTTATATTCATCGCCTGTCGAGCGGTGCATCAGGCTACAACATGGCGACACTTTTCCGTGCGTGGTACTGTATGTTTATTGATCTGACCCGTCTGTCGGCGACGTGCTATAAATAACACGAATTGACTTGGCACAGCTGAGATGAGGCCACACCAAAATGAAAATGGCCAATAGCTAACTTTGCTAAGCCGTCACTACAGACACTGATCAGACGGTAAGCAAGCAAGTGTACATATGTACGAAATTCGAGTTTAAGAGGGGTTTGTTTATGTATGTCTACAATGTTTTCATGTGTGTGAAATGAGTTGTATGCACCCGTTGGCAGTACAGTGGCACACAAATTCAATGAAATTTTACCTAACCTAAATTTTGTAATACAGGAACTAATATTTGTAGCGTTCATTTAAAATTCTGTGGCATTCAGTCAAAAATAATAAATTATGTGAAAACTTTTTAACTTTAATATTTGCAAGCTTGTGATGACTTCAATCAGTGTTGAAATTGAAAGTGCTACTTTAGATGTAGGTGTAACCTATAATGTCCCGAAAAAGAATCTCAATAAAACAACATACCCTTAAAGTATAGTTCATCAATTCCAGTAGCCTGAGTAAGCAATTGTTTAAGAAAATAAGACCTACACATGTGCAAGATGAGCATGATACATGTTTACCATACTAAATTACAGGGAAAAAGTCAGGAAAATAATGTTTTTGCAGTCAACTGAAGTTGACTAATCATTACTCACAAAGTAGTTTTTTTTAAATTAAGATTACTTTAAAAAAAAACTATTGCAGAAACTACGAAGATTAAAATATTTGGGAGTGGGGCAACTAAGTACCCAAAATAAAATTCTGAGAATTTTTTTTATAAAACAAATAGTGTAAACATCATATTAATTTTACAATACTACTTTTAAGCCAAACGTTTTCCCCATTTTTTGTGTATGTTTCTAACCTTACAGGTTTTAACCCATTTTCAGGTGCATCATAAAGATTCTTCTTAAAACTGATCTAAACTAAAAGGCTGTGGTACAATCGCTGTGAAATTCCTGCAAGTAAATAACAATGTTACCATGCAAATCTAAAGAAGTGCTGTTTACAGCCACAGTTAGGAAACTTATGCAACCAATTAAAAACTAACATAATAACATGTTTCCTTGGCCATGGATACTTACGAAGTGTGTTGACTATCTTAATGTAATACACATGCTTATTTTTGTTTATTTACACTTGGGAAAAATTTATTTTCATGAGAGAATGCTTGCATATCTACATTTCCAATTTTCTTTTACTTAAGCCAAGCACAAATCTAGGTTTAAATATTGGGAATGTACTACGAAGTTGTGTGTGTAATTTTTACTGTAATTGTAGAACGTTCCTAACCGAGGAGCTGACTAACAGTTTTCAGAGCAAAGAATTTGTGGTTATTTACAAGGGTCTTCGGAAACAAATTATGTGAGATCACAAAAACTTTGCGTGTCATAGGACTATTTACTTATTATTTTTCATAGGATATGAAAACACTTTTATTAATGTGGACATTTAAGGAAACCTACAATTAATTGCAAACAATTAGATGCAAAAATTATTAAATTATAAATGAGCAAATTTTAACTGTTTTCAACAAATATGTTGGTAAGTTAACATAGGCACAAATAATTCTATAGAAAGAATCTAGTCAGATATAAAAAAGACACAACAACACCAGAAGGCTACGACTTGCCAACAAAATTGAGGATGGTGCATTTCGGAAATAGCAAAACAAGTAACTGAAACATCAAAAACAACAAAGACTGACAATAGGTAGAACAGATGTGTACACAGACAACACTGCAAAGACAATACAGATGAATGAAATAGGTTTCCTTTGACTGCAACAGGTGTGACTGTGTAGCGTATTGAGTAATTAAACTGTTCATCAAATAACAAAATTGCTAAAAGTAATTTTGCTGGTGCCAGTACAATCATCAAAGTGACAATCATGTGCAAATGTTTACCTTCCACAAAGAAATAAATTCTTGGCAAGAAAAGAAATTGCATAATAATGAAAGCACAGGTCACAGCAAAAAAAAATTTACTTCTTTTTTAAAGATAATGACAAGACTATCAAAATTAGTGTAATAATGTCCTCCAGTCAGTGTTTAGGTTAAGATATATGCAGGTATTGGTTTTAAAGGTTTGTTTCACAAGTGTTAAGTTGTGAGGGCAGGAGTGAGAGCGGGTGCCGTGCTGTGCAGGCTGCTGAGCGGGCATGAGTCTGGCCCCCGGTCCCGGCGTGATGGCGGCGGACCTGGGTGACGGCAAGTGTCCATCCCCTGTCAGCGAGTTCATAGCAGATGAGGAGGCTGCCTCCATATGCCCCCTGCTGACGCCCTCCCCATCCACCGGATTCGATCATCCCTTGTCTATCATCAGTCAGGCTACCAATGGTGAGGCTGCTTTTCTGACGTGACATGTATTACCTGACACAGCACCATAGTCTGTTAATGAATATTGTTTCCTCTTTCAGTAAAAGAATCATGAGCGTCATTGTTGTAGTGAATTAAAATTGTTTTTCTGTGTAGGTTCAGTTGCAATTTAAAACTGGAATTAAATTTACTACTTGTATTATATTTATTATTAGGCTGTTTATCGTTAACAAACTGATGCATGCTTCATCAATAAATATTTACATGTGATTTTATAATTGTAATAGTTACATCAAATGATTCTGCATTAGTGCTCCTGTTGTACATTTAATATAAATTCAGGTTTCTTGAAAATAATTATTGTGTAGACGGCCATCTCTTCCCATCCTTAGGTTCCACTGAGATTATGTATTTTAATATTTAATGTTAGATCTCTTGTAGGCCCACCATATTAAATTTTTGCTTTTGCTCATGTAATTTTTTTTAGAAAGAACGTTTAGAAAAATATATTTCAGTTGAGCTTTAATGTGTTATTGTGTCATTACAGTTCATCCTTAATGAAAGATTAACGAATTTCATAACATTTTAGCAAGTTATTCATTAACAAATTTGTTGCAAAATCAAACTAAAAAAATTTAGATTACAGAGTATTTACCACAGGGGTCTTGCCTACATTTCAATTTTCGTTTTATGTAGTTATTTCAGTTATTAAATAATGAAAACAAATAAAATGGTTTACAGGCAATATTTTCTTTGCTGGTGCACTAAATGAACATTCATTAAACACCCAAAAATTCATCAAAATCAAGAATTTTGGTTTTGTTACAACATTCAGTAACCAAATTTCTAACCAAAATGAAAATGAAAGCAGACACACACACACACACACACCAGGTGTCCAAATACTGCATTATAAAAATCCCTGGATGTGAAAACAACAAGTAATGGTGAAAATTGTGCCACGTGTGCGTTGCCCCCGAATCGGCAGTTGAAGTTGAGCGTTTGGCAACATTGCATTGGAGTTCTGCTGCGCTTGTCTCCATAGGAGGACAGTAGTAGGTGTGCCGCTGTAATTTTCTAGATTAGGGGCTTTTCTGAAAATAATAAAAAAAACTCCAGAAAGTGATATATTTCGACTCTACTAATAATGTAGAACACGAATATATTGGGGGCATAGCTTTAAAATAAGTACAACATATTTTAAAAAATTGAACAAGTTTGTGAGGTGACTGTTTCTGACAGTTTGTTTACGTTTTGAATGAAACGTTTTATGCCAACAAAAGTTGCATTAACGGGTTCTGCATAGCTTACCTTGTTGATATTCAAGACGGCGTAATGTTAAAATAAGTAGAACATATTTAAAGAAATCGCGAAAGTTGATGTTTACGCCTGTTAACGTCTGCCGCCATTAATAATGGCTACGCATAGCATATTCACGCAATCTGCCGGGCGCATAAGACATCACGAGTCATACGTTAGTATGCATGCAGGCAGCGGTCGTGGTCAGTTCGATGGTGCTTCGTTCGTGATTTAAGACGGAAAAAAAGCAAGCAAGACTACGTTTCTGCGTTATATTAGCCTATTAACGAGTGCTTCTGTATATATTTTCGGCTGTAAATGAGTGTTTCAGTGCGTTATATTCGCGTATGTGGTGCTTCGTGAAAACTGTGATTTCATCTAGTGATCTGACGTTGAATGGGCCATTGACAAGAGTATGTACAACCCGCCTACATTGGTGAGTGCATTTATATTATTTGTGTGGGTTTTACGTTCCTTTAAATCCCTAAAATCCTAAATTCGTAGTTTAGTGTGAAACCCACAAATCCTATCCGGTAGCTTAACGTGCAAATGTAGTTATATTACGTAAGTCAAACAAGGCTTTTTCCGGACGTTTATACAGCACAATTTCACATTCTTTCTATACTAACCTTGGATTATTCGTAGGTAACGCAGAACACGACTATAGTAGCGTCGTTAACGTATGACTAATTGTATAATATGTGCCCACCTAACCGAACAGAACCTAACCCCACGATGGGTGAATCACTATTTTACCTTTTTAAACTAACCTAGGATTGTAGCGATTTTAAGTAACCTAGGATTGTAGTTACTTAAAATAACGTAGGATTATAGGGTTCCCATGTAGTCTGTGATTGTAGGGTGTTGATCGGAGATTTTTTTAATATTGTATAATCTTATATTACTGTACAACCTTACAATCCTAGGTTAGTTTAGAGCCGTACAATCCTAGGTTAGTTTAAAAACGTAAAATAGTGATTCACCCATCGTGGAGTTAGGTTCTGTTAGGTTAGGTGGGTACATGTTAGGAAATTCGTCGTACGTTAATGCCCCTAGTATATTCGTGTTCTACGTTATTAGTAGAGTCGAAATATACCACTTTCTGGAGTTTTTTTAATTATTTTCAGAAAAGCCCCTAAACTAGAAAATTACCCCAAATTTCTAACCAAAATGAAAATGAAAGCAGACACACACACACACACACCAGGTGTCCAAATACTGCATTATAAAAATCCCTGGATGTGAAAACAACAAGTAATGGTGAAAATTGTGCCACGTGTGCGTTGCCCCCAAATCGGCAGTTGAAGTTGAGCGTTTGGCAACATTGCATTGGAGTTGTGCTGCGCTTGTCTCCATAGGAGGACAGTAGTAGGTGTGCCGCTGTAATAGTTCAGCGAGAAAGCGCGTTGTTTGGTGAAAGAGCTTATGGTTTACATCTCAAACTCCCCAACTGTGTAACATGTACCTTAGTTTACAATTGTTCATGTAGTGCTAATTTTATGCCATGTGAATGTTCAATTCATGTCTGCACATTACTCCAAGTATAGGCACTCATTTGAGAATGTAATTGTACCTGTTGTAGTTGTATATATATACATATACACGTGTGTGTGTGTGTGTACACACACACACACATGCACACAGACAGGTGTAAAATATGTAACAGCTAGTAAAATATGTATTTACTTTCACCACAAATTGTTAACAATTTCTCTGAAAGAAATTATATAACAATAAAAGTTCTGCATAGGAGGTGAGAATTGTTTTTTAAACAGTTCTCAACAGTTATTACTCATTTGTTGTTAAGATTATTAATTGTTTATGTAACATACACATGCAAGAAAAGCAGAAAATGTATTGAAACATTGATAATGTAGTCTCTAGAGCAGATTTGCCCTTATATCCATTACATATATGTAAAAGTTTGAAAATCAATTGTGTACATATCATCCATGAGAAGTCTTTTATACTTCTAAAGTAATGGCCTGCATTAAATACAAATGTGCATCTTACTAGAAATTTGAAACGCATTTGCATAAGTATGAGAATTGCTTCCAATATCTACCACCTAACAGCAGCTTGGAAAGTGATCTGATCCTGTGTAGAAGAGCTCTTTTCCTGTGATGCATTGTGCTATGCAGAATGTTTTAAATAAAAACCTGAAGTTCTGTATTGTGATTAATTTTGTGTGTTGCCTCATTTAATTGTGTTTATTAGTTAGTTCAAACAATTACTTTGGAAGAAAAATTTTAGAATAAAAGTGGGACTTCTTGGATCTAATTAGTAATAAAGTAATTCCCTGGCTACTGTAGGTGTGCAGGTACCTCAGATAAAAGGATAAATATATAGCTTTAGGAAAATGTGTAATGACGCAATATTCTTAATTTTTCGGGACACGGGTGTAAAATTCCTTCTTGTGTATGAAGCTTTGGAAAGCTTCTTAATATTTTTTATCTGGTTTGAAGTTTAAAGCCGTGGTGGCTCGTTTCCCGTGATAGTTTATCCAGCAGACGTGTGCTATTGTAGGTTATCGGGCGGACATCTGCTGTTTACGTTTTATCAGGAAGACGGTTGCAGTTTTTGTTTCGAAAGTTGGAGTTTTGAAGCGTCAGCATTATTTAGCTTTTTCAGGCCACGTCGACAAGTTTTAGTTACTGCGGCATAGTTACGATAACGTTGTGGAGAGCGTGCGTGGCCAGGCGCTTATCTCAGGAGAGGGGGGTGATAGGCAGGACAAAAGACGCGTCTGTCTGTCGCCCTCCAAGCAGTTTAGAGCAGTGCTTCTTGAAGTCAGTGGGCGGCGAGGGCCGTTAGAAGCGTCACTTCGGGGCAGTCGCCCTTCGAGCAGTTTCGTCAGTCGTCAGAAGCATCATACAATGGTTGTCTAGGTCGCGACGGGCAGGACGGTAACCCCCACATCGGCCACTAGACTTTATTTTATTTCTCTGCCGGTGTGGGAGGTAGCCGCATATGATATTTCTTTTGATGCAAGTTTTGAGACACAATAAGCTGTAAATGACTGTGGCGCTGGTCTTTACTTTTATTTTAATCTGTGAGAGGTTCGTACTTTGTATACCGGCAATTCGTATGTGAACTGTGTCATTCAAATGATAAATAAAGTATAGAAGAAACTAACTTGGAACTTGAACTTTATTTCATAATTACACAGCGTCCATTCACTGAGTCTCGTGTTCCACCATTGAGCAAGCTGAGGCAACGTAAACATTCGGCGGTGTAAGCGGCCGAACGTTACAAATAAAATATTGAAATACTGAAAAAATAGATGGACGAATCAATTAATCAATTGAAGCTTGCAGTATGACCTCAACAACAAGAAAATTGGACACTGAATGACATTAGTTCATAATTTTGAGACCTTAGCAAGAACAATTCGGCAATCCTTCTCTACTTTTGCAGTAAAAAGTACCTGGTTTTAGGAACAAACTAAATTTATGCTAGTTCTTTAAAAAATCTTGGCATACAGTTCTTATATTAAAACAGCCCATACATAAGCAAATGCATTAATTAGTGTCATTATTCATATAAAACAGTGCTCTAGTATAAATTTTTAGAAATAATATGCAGTAAAATTGTTAGGTACGAGATATGGTGGTCAGAGCATCGTAAAAGAATGCCTAAAAATCTCAAATTAGTTGACATGTAATATAAGGTATAAAATGATACACACTGCTGTTCATTCAAATTGCAACACCAAGAAGGCCATGCCTGGAAGACCCCCATATTGGAGGAATGCATAGAGCAGGGTAGACACGAATAGTTGTTCAGTTGTGTGATGCAGCACATGCGCCAATGGTGACACTTATAAGCGGTATATAAGTGGAGATTGGGGCATAATAGTGGCTTTGTATTTCCCGCAATTTGTGTAAACAGACAAAGTGAGGATGCCTCTTTAAAAAACATGACTACCATACGAACAGGTTTCCACCTTTGATCGTGGGAAAATCATAGCAAATTGAAATTGTGGATTATCCACAGTGAAGGGGATATGAGATCAGTGGGTCAGGGAGGGATGGGCTGAGCAAAGTGCAAAAAGCTAATGGCCCTATCGCATCAATGAGCACAAGGTCAGACATCTGATGCTTTTGGCGATTATGGACCACATAACCACATCAAACACCCTTGCTCAGGAGTTCTGGCATGTGGCACATCAGTCTGTGTCCATATGCACTGTTCGTTGCCATGTGCAGCATCAGATCATCCTGCCCAGGCACCCATTACTGCAGGTGCCATTGATAGCTCACCACAGGTGCCTGCAGCTGCAATGGTGCATGGAACATCGGACCTGGAGGGGCGAATGGCTTGTCATTGTCTTCTTCAATGAATCCTGCATCTGCTTGCATCGCATTTGTGTCTAGTGGCATCATGGTGCTGCCTGGCAGAGTCCTGCATTATACTGTAATTCTACGAACTTTCATGATTCCCAGGAAAAGGGTTGTTATTTCGAAGGAGTCGTCATTGGGAAAACTTTTCTAATTAAATTTGTTCCATGGTTCCCCAAAAAAGGATTGTTAATTCAAGAGGGTCGCTGTTCATGGGGTCATAGAAATGAGAGTTGATTGTACACTGTTATTCCAGCCCTGCATTTATGAAATGGAGTACCATCAGATTCCAATCCTACTAGCGCGTAGTCCGCATCATTGGTATGCTGACCAGCAGCCGTTACATTGCAGAGTTGTTGGAATCTGTTGTCTCCTATCTTCAGAGTCAGTATGGAGCCCTGTATCAACAGCACAATGCGTGACTGCATGTGGCACACATTATCGTATGGTTCCTTGATGACCACTTTGTCACACTGCTTCCTTGGCCTGCATGTTCATCGGTTCTCTCGCCCATTGAAAACATGTGGTCCATGGTCGGATGATGATTGGTCTGCCACAGGAAACCTGTGGCCACAATGGATGCACTGTGGGCACACATCAAAGCAGCATGGGCGGAGATACCCCAGACGGACATCCAAAGTCTCGTCATCTCAATACTATATACATTTTGAAGCAGCGGTTATTGCCGCCCATCATAGGGCCACACAGTACTGATTTCCCCATTTTTTGTGTGTCATGCAGAGTTGCAAGAGTAATGATGTCACCAGTGTGTGATGGTTATTAGACTGTCCAATAAACCTGGCTGTGATAGCTCACATCCTTCTTGGTGTTCCAATTTTAAAGGCTAGCTGGCAGTGTAGTTTAAGTTGGGCGTTTCTGACAACTTGAAGCCTTATGTTCAAGGAAAACATCTTACAAAAGAAATGTGATAAAAAAGAATATCATGTAGCTAAGTTTACTAACATTTAACTATCAGTACTAAGGTGCAAATACTATAGCCTAATCCCATTTTTCATTGCTAGTTGCTCCTCTGGGGAAAATCCTCGAAAAGGTGAAGCATGTGGGCTTTTGCCCCTCTCCTCACTTCTCGATACATGGAGCATGGTCAGTGGCCTGCTGTCATTTCCCACTACTCTGCTATCTGTTAGGGTACCCCAGTGCCATACTCTCCACCCACCTTTATTGTGGCCTTAGCAGGTGGCTGACCAACAATTCCACCTGCTCTCAACAACCTAGGGTGAATACACTCGGGTAGCTGTGATTTCCTCAACTGATCCACATGGACGACTCTTTGTAGCTGTTCTTTATTCCCCCACCAAATAACTAGATGCATCATGGGACTTAGTATTTTTACCACTCTACCTGGAAACCATTTCCTCAATTTACTCTTCACTGACTGTACCAATACTTTTTCACCTACCTTATATGTTGGTACTATTTTATAACTCAACTTCCTATTTGATTCCCTTCGACCACTCATTAGTAAAGGTTTTTGTTGTGGTTTTAACATGGTCAGCCAAGTTCGTGGTTTGTGTTTAAATATTATGTCTGCAGGACTTTGCCTTGTTACACAACATGGGATGTTTCTGTACGAAAACAAAAAAATATGTAACCCATGTTGCATGTCTCGGTTCTTGTTACCTTTTTTATCATTGATGGCATGTTTTTTTTTAATTCTGTTTTAAAGTCTGGACTGCTCTTTCAGCTAGCCCATTCGATTTTGGGTGATACACAAGGGCTTTTCATTACACTTATACCTTTAGCCCGACAAGGTATTAAACTCTTCAGAATTAAATGAAGAGCCATTGTCAGACACTAGTGTGGATGGTATTCCAAAAGTGGCAAAACATTCACACAATTTTTCAATAACACTAGCTGCAGTAATGTTTTGCATTACTCATGCTTCTAGCCACTTAAACAAGTGTTCACAAAGAATTAACATGGTTACACCTTCATGTTGTAGAAAATCAGTATGAACTCTTTCCCATACTCCAACCGTTTCTGGCCATGCCACTGTGGGAATATAATTTCTTACATTCAACAAACTCTGACAAGCTTCACAGGTTTCCACTTTTCCTTGCACGTCATCCTCAATGTTTGGCCACCAAACCATAGAACACGCTAACATTTTCATCTTTACTATGCCTGGATACTTGGCATGTAATACCTTCAGAACTTTGGGCTGCAACCCCGAAGGAATTACAACCCGATTACCCCACGTTTAACACCTCTCCGCATATGCAAGTTCAAAGCGCCTGCAAAAGAAAGGCTTCATGTTGGTGTCATTGACATGATTAGGCCAGCCTGTTTTTATCATTGTCAACACTTGAGAAAAGATTGGATAATTTTTTGTGGCTTCTGCTATTACTTGGGCATCCACAGGGATGTCCAATGCCTCACTGAATGAGTACACATACTCATCTACACTTCCCAGCATTGGTAAGCGTGACAAAGCATCAGCATTTGCCATCAAGAACCCTTTCCTATTTTCTATAACATAATTGTATGCTCTCAATATCACAGCCCAACGCTGTAATCTGGAGTTGGCGAAGGTAGGAATTCCTTGGTCATGTCCCTAAAGCCTCCATAATGTCTGATGATCTGTCAACAACGTAAACTTTTGGCCATATAAATATTTATAAAAACATTTAACAGCAAAAATTATAGCCAAACCTCCCTATCAATTTGGGAATAGTTTTTTTCAGCTTTAGGCAAGGTGCTGGATGTGAAGACAACTGGTTTTTCCTCCCCATTTACCCTGTGATTCAAGACTGCACCTACTCCATATGGTGAGGCATCACATGCCACTACTATGGGCAGTGTTGGATCAAAATGTGCTAGTAACTGGTTGGATGTGAGCATTTGTTTGAACCAATCAAATGCTGCCTGACATTCCTCACTCTAGTCCCACTTACAGCTAGCTTTCGTGAGATCTTAGTGAGGTTGAATTTCACTTGACAACATTGGGAAAAACTTACGATAGAATTGTACGAGCCCTAAAAATTATTTTAGTTCTTCTACATTTTTAGGAACTGCTGCCTGTACTATTGCCTCCATCCTTATCAATCTTCTGCCACAAATAATCTACTGACTTCTTAAAGAACTGACATTTTGACAAATTAACCTTAATACTAAACCTACTTATGCACTCTTAACACTTTCATAACCTTTTGTTTAGTCTTCATATGACTTGCCCACAATCAAAACATCATCAATGTAACACATCACACCCTCTAATCCTTACAAGATTCTGTCCATGACCGACTGGAAGATTACTGGTGCACTTGTCACACCATATGATAGACGAGTCCACTGGAAGAGACCGAGATGAGTGTTTATCATGAGGTACTTTCTCATTTATGCCCCACCTCTAGCTGCTGATAGGCATTTCTGAGGTCTAGCACTGTAAATACCTGCCCCTCTGCCAAATTTGCGAATACATCTTCTAACTTAGGCAGTGGGTAAGGATCTATATTCAAGACTTTGTTCAACGATACCTTACAATCAACACAAATTAGAAAAACCCTTCTGACTTCTTAGGCACTATTACAATCGGACTTGCCCACTCACTATGATTCACTGGCACTATTTTTCCCAATTTCTGTAATTCCCCAAGGTGATCTTCGACTTGCTTCAACAATGCATAGGGTACTGAATATGCTTTGTGAAATATAGGTGTCACATTTTCTTCCACCAAAAGATGTGCCTGGAACTGTTTTATAGCTCTTGTCGAGTTTTCCTCAAAGATTTGTGGAAACGTTTCACGCAGTTCTTGTTCCAATAAATCAGGCGTCATCCCTAAAGATTTGACCACACTGGCACTGTTCTTTGTAGTGGACTGTAAACATCCTGTGGCTTTGTTTTCCCCCATGCACAAGTATTCTCTTCAGCGAGGTAGTATTATATCGAGCCAGCCTCTGCCTAGGAGTGGTGCTGTTTGTCAGCGAAATGTTGTTACAATAAGAGGTAGACTGAACTTCTGTCCATTTTCCCCTATCACTGTTACTTGGATTTTTCCAATGACTTTCAAACTGTCTCCAGTGACTGCCTTGCGTGTTAAATTACAATGCTCCAATTTGGCTTTAGGAAACATATCTTTATAGGCTGATACCGATATAACGGACACACTCGCCCTACTATCTACTTCCATTTCCAACCGATGTCCCTCCACTGAGACTACCACTGTGTTTGGCTGGCTAACCGCCTTGACATATACATAGATATTACTTACTCGTCCTTGAAAATGTTTTATTCCTACTGACCCTACAGATTCTACACTAGCATCGTCTATTTCGACTACCTGGTATACCTTTCTCTTGCTGCAACATACCTTTGCCACATGTCCCTTTCTTCCGCAATTAAAACAGCTCCAATTCATTGCTGGGCATCGGTCACACTCATGGTCACACCCACAATGAAAGCACAATGCTCTATCAGATGCTTTGGCATGTCCCTGTCCTCTTCCATAGCCTGATGGATGCCCCTGGTGACCAATTCTTCGATCATCGTTCTCCTTCGTCGGCGGCTGTGTGACAGTTTGTTCACTGTTTCTGGTGTAGTTGGCTGCAAAAGTTTTGTTTGAGATGCTGCGAGCTCCATGCTGAGTGCAATTGTGCATACCCTGTCAAAGTTGAGGTTAGGTTCAATAAACACCTTCCTTTAAATTATGGCACCGGATAACCCATATACTACGCAATCACGCAATTCATCATCAAGGAAATTGCCAAAATTGCACGTTTTAGCACAATTCTTGAGTTCCATTATGTACTGAGACACTGATTCAATGGTTTGTTGATCACGTTTATTTATACCACTCTGTTATCACCATTCGGGCAGGCGAAAAATAGCGGGACAACACTTCCACTGTTTCTTGGAATGTTTTCGAGATTGGGGTTTCAGGAAGGAGTACGTTTCTTAAAATACTGTAAGTTTTAGCTCTTACAAGAGTCATAAACAATGGCACTTTTTCTGTATCTTTGGTGCTATTCACAACAAAAAATTGGCCGAGTATTTCAACATACGACCCAAACTCTTCATTGTCCGGGTTGAATTCGCCTATATGTCCAATCAAACCCATATTCATATGTATAACTATCCGACTCACGTTTATTTTTAATATCCCATCCTCGTCGCCAGTTTACTGTTTTACATTTTACTGTTACTCGTGTACGTTACCACTTGCCATCAAGCTTACACTACCACATTCCTCTTTTCACAATGTGCCTCCAACTCTCTGTCCATGCCAACCAACTGCCTCTATTTCTCTCTTGCTGTTGCCAATCTTTACATGTTTACCTTCCTACATTGCCTTAACATTTGTACATTACAGTAACCTTACATTCATGTACTACACCTTTTGTACTCGAAAGGTCTCCTTACCTTTGAATATACCACCCAATAAAAAAAAAATATATATATATATATATATGTATGTGTTTGTACACATACACACCTACCCCACTTAAGCTGAAAGAAAGGTGTGCTATACACTCTCTCTTGTAATTACCAGAAGTTTTAAATTTTTTCAAAGTGTAGAAAATATTATGCATACAGATTATGTGTAGCTATATTCAGTACCTATACATGAACTGCTGCACACTTGCAAGAAAACAGCAATCTGTAGCAGCTGAGGCACAGTGCCAATAATTTTTCAGGCACCTTCTCAATTTGCTGGCCAAGCAGTAACAAATTCAGGGTCAAGAATTGGGTGATGTTAAATGCTCATCAGCAAGTACCCATTTCTAAGGAGTGTTCTATTTGTAAGGATCATCTACTATCTATAATTTCTTTGCTTTTTATAGCAATTATTAAAGAAACCCCTATTAAACCAATAAGATAGGGTACAGGTGTTTATTTCTCCCCCTCAACCACATAATAAAGTTTAAGATTTCAAGGTTTATAATACTGCTAGTGCAGTATATTTATTGCTGACTATTATTTAAATAACTATTAATAATTTTCTTAATGCTTTGCTACTGTTGTTTGCTACAAAAATCACCCAAACTTTTGGAATAGAATTCTGATTCACAGTATACAATCAAATTAATTTTTGTAAATATTTTCTGGCTTGTGTAATTATCCACTGAACTTTATTTTTATTATGTTTATTATCATTTGCATTTTCTTTGATGTTTCATTTTTAAAAATATCATCTTAACTTGAAATTCTTTACTTTTTTTTAAATAAATTAGTGTTATTTGTTTAAAGTGTTGTGTTTATAATGTGGAACATCTTAGTGTATGTGGTCAGTCAGCTACTCTAGTGTTTTACATATCTCATAAAAGAACCAGAACCAGTTTTTCAGTATACACTTGTAATAATCTACTGTGGAGCTCAACCTACTTGGTCATCCAAAAATGTCTATCAAATTGCAGAAAAGTGTCGTAGTAAGTGATGACTTTTATTTGGTAGGGATTTCTTTTTTTTTTATTTACATTTAGGATAAAGAGAATTGTTGCGAAGATTATTAAATTTTATTAGTACTCTGATATATTACTGAATCGTTATAAAGTTGTAAAATTATTTTTTATGATTGTGTCACATGCATGACATTAAATACACGTACAACAAAAGCTATTTACATTGTAACTGTGCCCAAAATAGTTTAACTCTGGAATAAATAATAAGACAATTATGCAGTTTACTAAATATGCAGCATATGTTCAAGTGTAGCTTAGGATTTTATGATTAGCATAGTTGGCAGGTATCAACTCTGCCTTCAGTTTCACAGTGAACACAATTTTTTTGGTACAGCCCAGTTATAAAAATATTCAAGGGACAACCAAAGAGCATCACTTTTTAAAGGATAAGTACCTAAAACTGGAGATTAGCATAGTTTTTTATAACTTTTAAAATTATGTTTTATATCTTGCGACTTTATGGAAGGTGTTTAACCCCCAAAACTCCACCAGTACACATTGTCCTGAACATATTTATTCATGGTTGCGATGCATTTTGCATACTTGAGTACACTTCAAATATTCATTATTTAAAAAAAACTGTTTGCATAGCAAATTTGTTGCTTATGATTATTTTGTGTATAAAATTGGAAAATAATACATGTTTGTCTGTCTTCAGATGGTGTAAAACAACTATCATTAATTATTTGTAGAATTTCTTTCAGGAATGTCATATGGGCAACAAATCAGCCCTACAAGCATAGATAATATGGAGATCCCAGCACTGGCAGCTTTGAATGGCAATGCTGCTTTGGGATATGTTGGCCTAACTGTTGCACCTAATGATCACTCTCAAGGCATCATTGAAGGTACGATAACTAATTGTGCACCAAAATAAGATAATTTAGTTTATTAATGCATACCAGTGTTCTCTATGCATAACATTTTGTCATTTCTGCTGATATTTTCTTAGCACTGGGTGGTATTTTGTGCACTCTTACATCTAAAGTAAAATGAGAATTGAAGTGTGCAAAGTGAAGATCAAAGACCATTAATGTATATGAAGTCTGAGTTATGGGATATTTCTCTAATTTGTTGAGCTTGGAATTTTTATAAAATTAAACAAATATTTACAGCTTGTATGTCAGTTTTGAGAGAGAAAAGATAGCAGAAAGAGAACATAAAGTATTTGAGACTAAAGACAATACAGTGGGAAACCACATTTTTGTAGTCGTTGCTTGGCGATAAAGAACCCCATCTGTAAATAATTCAAATGTTGGTTCGTATATGCCTTAAGGGTTGTGGGAAAACAATTGTTATTTGTACTAAATAATAATATTTGAAATTTTCAAGTAAATTACACTTAATTTGCTAAATATGTTGTTTTTGAGTACAACAAAATATGTACCACTTTGAAATTTATCTGGTGATGTGTTTCAAAATTGCAGAATCTTTAAGTTATTAAATGTGGTGCCGTATTTATCTGTGGAAATGATTTACTAATTTTAACCAAACACAGCGAATTCAGAATGTCAGATACCGTAAAGCATGTTCGACAACCATACTAGTAAATTTGGTTGGGTTTTAGCTCAACATGACTTAAAGCGTACAAAAAAAAGCAGTTGAAACTTGCATCTCTCACACAGTAATGCATAGGATGTTTAAAAAGAGATCCATCCAAATTCAAAAGGCTATATCTTTTAAACTAAGAAACAGAGGACCATGTGGTGAAGAGTGAAATAAATCAGTAGTTCAACATTATTATAAGCAATCATCAATCACTAATGAAATTTTGCAAAACAAAGGTGTGCTAAGCAGTAATTATGAAATAAACATAATAAATGCTTTGACGTGAACCGCACGTTCACGAGTCCTTTTGCCCACTGACTGCCATAGTATGTCCACACCAGACGCACCACACCGACAGGCTTGTGGGCACGTGTGCATTAGTGTTTATTATTTATTCAGTTTATTTCGTCAGTGTATTTGTAAATAATGTCAGTGTGTAATTCATTTATAATTTGTTTTGTCATCAGGAGACAATTTGCCCAGCCACAGCCAGAGACATGTGACATTCTGCATTTGGCAATGCTGTGGCTGGTGCAATGAAAACATTTAGAATAAGTATTATCATTTTTATTATGTATTTGTGTAATTGTAATTATGTTTTGTTGTGTTAATTTAGTTCATATCATTTTTCATCCCATAATCATCTTTTAGTGTA
>NQII01000989.1:482769-514471 GCA_002778355.1 Clitarchus hookeri | reverse complement strand
TGTGTATGACGGAGTGTTTACCAGAGTCCCTAAGCTGTCGGCCGAACGACCCTACATCTCATCAGCTCACCGCAGAGCTGTGGCGCTGGGCACACACATATTACTTCACAACTCTTGAAACACCGCAGATCAAGTTGGCTTTATCGTCGTAGCCAAGCTTGGTCATGTCAGCTTTCATTTATTGTCTTATCAAAAAGTTGCTTGCAATTTACTTTATGTTTAACTTCAAAATCAGTACTCAGTAACAAATAATTTTGTGTAAATTAATTTTGATAGGTTGCTTATAATCTTTGGCAGCTAAAACATTTATGAAATTATTAGAACAGAGCTTATCTAGCTACGAGTCATAGCCGATGTTCAGTTTCTTATATCAGCCCATGGTTGCTTTCACACCATAGTTCTTGTAGAGATATCTCCTTAGAGATCTTATGTATTACTCTGAATTAAAAATGTTCTGATGCGGTCCTTCTTGTTTCTCACTGTGGCTGTGGTATAATGTAGTTTCAATGTAAGCCTTTGCAACAGATATATGTATGTTTACTTACAATGAAAAAATTGGTAAATGTCTCACTCTTGATGTTCTAGTTTATCCAGTAATTTACACACATCGTCCAACAAAAGTTGCACCCTCAAGATAATGTTACATTCCAATGTTATTCACTAGGAAGACAAAAGTTACCAGGAACAAGAAATTATTACAAATTGAAACTTGTATGAGCAATATTCATTGCGCTACACATACATCTCTCATCATGATGTAAAGCCTCCATGTTTGTGAACACATTCTGCGAGACATCGCTCCATGAAGTTGTAAAGGTCCATAATGGTGTCCAGTGTTAATCCATCCCTTTAAGCTTCAATATTCACTTGCAATTCCTGCAGATTTTGTGGTAGAGTTGGAGTTACAATAGAATGGCCAAAATCATTCCACACATTTTCAAATGGGAATAGGTCTGGCAATGCAGCCAGCCATAACAGAGTATCCATGGCTTCAAGGTACGCTCTTGAGATGGCAGTGGTATGAGGACAAGTATTATCCTTTTGGAATAGAGCACTGGCGTGGCCGTTCACATACGGCAGGACCACTAGTTGCAGGATGTCACGATGGTACCATTGGGCTTTTAAAGTGCCCACGATAAAGACCAATAAGGATCTGGCATCATACAAAATTGCACCCCATACCATGACATCAGGTTGTCTGGATATGTGACGTGTGACAACAAACTATTCATCATGGCGCTGCCCCTGTAGCCTCCACAATCAGATGTGTTGGTGGTTATCACCAAGAGAAAAGGGGAACTCATTACTGAAGATTACCTGGTGCCATTCTACATGGCGCCATGGCAGTCTGTCACAACACCATTAAAGTCTGTGGCGATATTGGGGTTGTGTTAAGGGCAGTGGTTTTAATGGTCTTCATGCATGTAGTCCTGTGTTGTGTAGTCTTCTTGCCAACAGCACTGGCACTCCAGGATGCTACAGGGTGGACATCACTGCTTGCTGAATGTCAACAATTTTGGGCATTTCACGCATGTCATACCATCTTGTCTATTCTTGCTCTGTCTGCTTCATCCGGTGTGTTGTGTGCGCATGCCATCCTCTCTCTACAGGTGCTAACAGCATGTTACAGTAATATCTGCAGGACTGATATGATGTGCAATACGGCAAAATAACCATTGCGCTTCCTGCAGCTGTAAGATGTCACCCCTCTCCGAGGCATACTATACTTTGAAGGGATGCTGCTGACATAACAGCATGAGTCAAAATGGAAAGTATGCACACTGGGATGATCTTATATAGTCTGGCAGGTACAGCGATCAGGCTCGCTCTTGCTGATGTAATTTGTGTGGCCGAACTTAAAACATGAATTGTCTGCGCATGTCTCACGCCAAACCTACCAACCTGGTTACTTCCTTGTGGGTGCAACTATTTTTTGACAATGAGTGTAAATAGTTATGAACCCCTTAGACTCTTTCCACATAAGGTGTATCATCGTAGACGCATAATAGATTTGTCATAAAGTGATGATGAATAGATGATTGGTAGTTTACACATGGAGAGTATTTCAAGCGTAAGGAATTTGGACTTGTGATGAAGATGTGAGGATGTAATAATATATTCATTGTCACAGAAGATGATACAGGTGTTGACTGCATCTTTACATTGAACAAAATGTTAATAGGAGATTATTTACTTTATTGCTGCAAGAGAACTCTCTTGCAGATGATGCAAAATTTTTAACATTTTATAGAATAAAAAATATTAAAAAACTTGTTGAAATTTTTCATTGACGTACTCAAAGACAAAACGCTAAT
Source organism: Clitarchus hookeri (assembly GCA_002778355.1). Taxonomy (NCBI): domain Eukaryota; kingdom Metazoa; phylum Arthropoda; class Insecta; order Phasmatodea; family Phasmatidae; genus Clitarchus; species Clitarchus hookeri. The sequence continues at coordinate 512,156 of NQII01000989.1, read as the reverse complement.
ATGCAGGAATGTGTGATATGTAAATATTTTATTACGTTGTCACTATGATTTCCAAATATTACAACAGATAACAGACTAATGGTTAGTCAAAGAGAGTGCCAAGCGTCATTCTGATATCTCATTACCTGCAAATGCTTTAGTGTTAAACATATGGCGATATTAACTCTACATTAATGTAATTAACTTTAAGCTTTTAGTACAATGTATTTTAAGGATTTCATCAACCACTCAAACTGTCATCTCTTGAAAGTGACATGAGGCTTGTGCACTTTCCTGCTATGACTCATTCATGTGTAATAAAGTGTGAATGAATAACACCATATATTGCATAGTAATGGCTGTGTATTGTATGACTTATATTCTATGTGCATATTTTTATGTACTTATAATTATCATGTGTTATCTTATTTTATTTTCTATGATATAAAAAGTTCTAATGTTGTTTTATAATATCAAAAACCACGTGTTTTTATGGAAGAGCAAATATTATACTATTTATATTTATACAAACCTAGATATCCAGTTCATTTCCAGACCTATGTCATGCCATGATTTTTTCTTTTACATCCTTCCGTGAATATTTTGCTACTGTATGGTTATACTACAAACATGGATTTTCTCAACTATTTGCATATATCTTATTAGCATATTTGCAACTTGCATGTCATGACCAATATGATGCGTGAATGCATTGTGATAAGACTTACGGCATTTAACAACGTGGGCGACTGCACGCAAGCATACAGCTTGCTATGTGTAGCATTATGACAATACGCTTCCATGACACATTTTGTGGAAAGGGCCGAACATTTCCTTGGAAGACATGTTTAGTCATAATTTCCTAGAGCATAGAATCTGCATCTTACATACCTGTCACTTTGTTTTTTTTGGTTGATGATTTCTTTTGAAACAGGACAATCCTATCTAGCACATTGTTTGTTGATGATCTGAGAATCTCATTGCTAGTACCAACAGTATGACCATACTTGATCAGTGGTAATCACCAACCCTCAACTTCTTTCAATAGCAGACTCACTAGCGGTACATACCCCATCCAGGGCAACTACATCTGTGCAACAAAAAATCTGATTTATCAGCTACAGTACCAACACTGTAATGCAGAATAAATCAGCCTCACCATCAACACACTCAGGTAGAGGATTAATGGCCACAGAGCAGACACCAAACAAGCCATAGCTGATTACATCAATAACCTATAGGACAAACCGGTTGCAGCATCACAGCTACAGTACCAGAGTTGTGAGAGCCCTACCACCTTCAAGCAATAGTTCAGAACTCAGATGCTCGGAATTAGCTCATCAATTCATAACAAAATTCAGGCCTCAACATAATACACTGAAGAGCCAAAAAAACTGGTATAGGCATGTGTATGCAAATAACAGAGGGATGGAACCAATCAGAGCAGCGCGTGCTGTCGGCAGCTAGATCGGTTACTGCTGCCACAATGGCAGATTATCAAGATTTAAGTGAGTTTGAACGTGCTGTTATAGTCAGCGCACGAGAGATGGGACATAGCATCTACAAGGTAGCGATAACATTTAGATGTTCGCGTACGACCATTTCACGAGTGTACCGCGAATATCTGGAATCCGGTAAAACATCACATCTTCGACATCGCTGCGGCCGGAAAAAGATTGTGAAAGAACGGGAAAAATGACGACTGACGAGAATCATTAAACGTGACAGACGTGCAACTCTTTCTCAAATTGGTGCAGATTGGATTTGTGGACTGCCCTGCAGGATTCATGGTGTGAATTGCCTCCTGCATACCTTCAGACATTAGTTGAGTCCATGCCACGTCGTCTTGNTTTGGGAAGGGGGTGGGGTGACTACACGATATTAGGCAGGTGTACCAGTTTTTTTGGCTCTTCAGTGTATAATCACAGTCCCAAACCACACCCATCAGCTTTACTGGCAATTTTTCAATTTTCCCGCCCCACCCTAGTTCGCTACCCGGCCGCTAGGTTTACTACCAACAGTGCCCTTCCACCATACTGCAGTGTGTCCTATGACCCGCCACCACGTCGTGACCATGCAACCGCATGGAAAAGTGTCGTCCTTGTTTGTGTGTGTGCCTGTCGACAAGTACTACTCTGTGAGTGCTCGAATTCCTGTCCTTTTATGTATTTATACTAAAAACTAAGGTTAATTTTTGTGCTTGAGTAGTAGTGAGTAATGATTATTGTTTTTTGAGTAGACACAAATGTTTCTTTACAATATGTGCCACATGACAGATCTAAAAACATTAACATTTTGTGTTTTATAATTAGAAAAAACATAGGGATAGATAAAGAAACTGTCTCTACCATAGGTTTTAATTTTTGTTTAGGTACTGCACTGTATATTATTAATTGCAAAGAATTTCTAAGTTAAACCTTTATTTAAGGGCCAAGATTACATAATCCTGCTAAATTAAGTGTCCAAATAATTGAAGAAACAATTTTTTTCTGTAGATCAAAGTGAAAATGGGAAAGTTGTCTTATTTCAAAGGTCATCCTATATTCAGTATGTTGTTATAAACCATATGTGTTTAAAACTGTCATTTAGCATTTATTTAATATCACTGAGAACTTAAATTTCAAAGCAGACACCAAATAGGTACATACTGTATATACACCTAGCACCTTGTCCACATATTTGAAACAATTAACTTTTGGGATGGCTATACATATAATAAGCACTAATACCTGTAAAGTTTTTGTTTGAATGTCTTGTAATTTTGTGTTCATTATGAAAATATTTAAACTGTTGTATTGCATTGCCAATGTAATGACCGCAGGAGAGACACAATTGTTTGACCCTGGGAGCAGTGTGCAAAGTGTAGTAGAGTCATCGTCTTCCAGCAGCTCTGCGCTCCATGAGCCAACAGCATGTGCTCAGCTTCTTGGCTCGCATCATTACCAACACCTCACCAAAGGTGCCAACAGTGATGCCTTTTCCTGCCAGGTACCTATATACATTCCATCCTCTCTAGCAACAGTCACTACCAGTCTCAGCACATAAAGATGAATTGTAAGGTTGTTCGAGTTAATCATACAGCCAAGAATAACTACAGTATTTCTGAGGGATACCATATTTACAGAATCAAAATGACCTTTGAAAAGTAATGTTAAATTTCAGGAAATCTCTGGTTAAACAATTCAGTGCAGCCCATTCTTTGGCAGTATACAAATCATCATCTTACTGCTGTGATTTATGTTTAATTAAAAGGTGAGATCAGCTATAGGTTTTCAGTTGTGAAATAGGGCACACATTGCTAATGGCCAGCGGGTTTGTGACCACATGCAATTTTCCCTTACAAACTCACTGTCACATTACATATCTATCGTTTGTTTTATCTCATTCCATAATGTTCAGGGCTCATTGAAGGCCAACTTTCACTGTCTCTGTTTCAGTGTCTACCTTTTAGTGTGGGGTGCACCTTGCCATATGTAATGTACATAATTAAGATTAATGATTAAAAAAATTATGATTAAAATTAATTGTTAAAAAAAGTGTGTAATTTTTAATTTATAAGTTATTTATAAATTTAATTAACTTTTACTCATTAAAATATCTGGTTAATGATTAAAACTAACGTTAGTTAACTTTTCAATTGCCCAGAGGCCGAAGATGGCAATGAAAGATATGCAAATTCCATTAATATCTTGACAAACTTCTTAAAAATACGCAACGTATTTTACGGCATACGATTTGCACACCAGAATATACAGATTGATACACTGACGTTACAAAAGACAAAAACATATGAGGACAAACAAACGGTACAGGAAAAGGTCTGCCAATACTAGCACTGACAGCACTGAACATTGCTAGTATAAACATTGTTGACAAAGTAATAGGCGCATCAAGTATCATGGACTTCAAAGAGTATGAAAATGGGTTGAGGGCTGGGAAAATTAAATTGCAAGTATGAAATCAAGCTGAAAGACGAGTGTACACCATACACGATAACTGCACCGAACTAAACAAGATGATACGTGATAAAGTTATTGCACCCATTGACACTCCAACAGAATGATGTGCCCTCATGGTTGTAGTGCCCAAGAAGGATGGCTCTGTAAGATTCTGTGTAGACTATACAGAGGCCTCTGCACACAAGATTTTCATTGATACTTCCCCCATGTAGTACTCTGCTTATTCCACTTCTTGCAGCCCTTTTGTTTTGCAGCACCTGCTAAAATGACCTGTTTGACCACACTTGTAGCAAGAAGCCATGTTTGTTGGACACCGAAACCAGGGATGCTCTGGCGACTTACCACATTTTGAGCAACTACCTAGTTGGCGCTGTTTAGGTTGGTAGCCTTCTTTCTGGGAGAGCTCACCTATGTGGCAAATGGGTGGTGTTCTGGCATTCTTAATCAGTTGATGGTGGCAATTAAGATAAAAGGTATGAGTGTTTTGTTCAAAATTGATACAGGGACAGATGTGACCGTCATGGGGGAGGGACTCTGTAAAAAAACTAGATCTGCCTATAAGGGGAACAAGTTGAAAGCTTTTTGGGTGCAAAATATTTTATATTCTCTGTGAACCCTGACACTGGTGACAATGCAAAGTCCTCAGACTCCACAGGTCAATCATCTGTCACTGACAGCCGAGAGAGTGCATCAACATGGGGAAGGTCTGCACCTGGTTTATATCAGATTTCATAGTCATAGGCGGACAACACCACCACCCATCGCTGTAATCTTGTGGCGGCCATTTGTGGTACTCCTCGCCGTTTGCCAAAAATGGCGGTGATTGGTTTGTGATCAATCTCGATAATAAACTTGCAACCATAAATGTAGTTGTGAAATTTTTTTACTCCATGGATAATGGCCAAGGCCTTGCGATCTAGTTGCAAGTAGTTCTTTTCTGCTGCTGTTAGTGTTTTAGAAACAAACGCAATAGGACGGTCACCATTTTCTCCAAGGTGCGCCAGAACTGCTCCAACGCCTTTTGGGGATGCATCACAAGTTAATATGAGTGGATTGGCTGGGTCAAAATGGACGAGTAAACTAGACTGACAAAACCAGCCTTTACTCTCTTGAAAAAATCTACTCATATCAACACTCCACTCCCAAGGCACAATCAGTTTCAACAACTCGTAAAATGCACTGAGTTTTCTGGATAACTGGGGGGATAAACCGCCTATAGTAATTTAACAAGCCACAATAAGCTCATAGTTCTTCCTTGTAGGTTGGCTGTGGTGCCTCCTTGATCCCTTTCAATAATTAGTCTGATGGTCTAACTCCTGTGCAATCAATTACATGCTCCAAGTAAGTCACGTGAGACTCCAAAAATATGCATTTTGACAGGTTGACTCTAATACTAAGTCTTTTGAACCGAGCCAATACGTTATCTAACCTTTCCCATGCCAGTTGAAACATAGAGCTCGCCACTAAAACATCATCCAAATAAATCACCACTCCGGGAATACCACTGACAATTTGCTCCAACACAAACTGAAGGATGGCTGGGGCTGAAGACAATCCAAACTGCAGCCTTGTGAAACTGTGTAGCCCCTTTTGCATGTTTATAGTTAACAGGGTTTGGGACTCCTCTGATACTTCCAACTGTTGGTATGCCTGATGATAAATTCAGGACCGAGAATCATACACATCCGGTTAGCTAGGCAAAGATATTTTCTGGTTTCGGAAGAGGATAGTGGTCTTTGTCTCGTACAGAGTTAAAGGTTACCTTGTAGTCACAACATAACCTCTGCTTTATAAAACTTGGGTGTCACATTAGGCTTCAAATTTAATGCTGCAGTGTGACCTTTAATTGTACCGACTCCCGTCTTAAAAATATGTGCATACTTTTGTCTCAACTGGCTCATTTCCTCTGCTGCCTGTTAGGCAAATTTATTAATTGACCTGAAATATGGAGTGCCAATCCAATTTTAATTGTTCTAGCCAATTGCATCATATCAATGCTGGCATATCTTTGCTGAGCTATTTAACCACTAATATGGGCAACCTCACAGATTTGTTATTGTGATTCACGTTAACCATCACCTGACCTAACACTGGTAGACCCTGACCCCCATAGGTATTCAATTGGATTGCCACTGGCTAGCCGTGTAAGTGTTGCAATTGCTGTTGGTAAATGAGTTGTGGTAACACACTAACTGCCACCCTCGTTTCCAGCTCCATTTCTAACTGCAGACCTTCAACGTTCAGCTGCACTTTATAACATGAAGACATAATGCCAGCCTTCGCTGTGTACATTGAATATGTAGGGTACTCACCATGCAATGCCTCCATTACCTCGATATCATCATTAGGATGCACAGTTTTTCTGATGTTACCTGATGTACCTTCCTGGGGATAGATGAAATTTGATCCTTCTGTTCACCCCTAGTTGAACACTGTCTTGCCAAGTTCCCCTTGCAGGAACAGGCATAATATGTAACCTTGAAAGGCCAGGCGTCAGCTAAATGTGAACCCTGGCCACAACGGAAATACTTCAACTGTTTGTCACCCCCAGACCCTGGTCGCCAATGGGAAAAATTTAGCCTAGCGATCCCATTGCTTATCTCGTGACCAAATTCCCAGGCATTCTTCTGGACATCGGCTTGTTCCAGCCGAATGGCTAGTTCGTATGCATCTTCAAACGAGAAATCTTCTGACAACAATTGCTGATGCACACGCTCGTCGGCAATTCCCACAACTAGCTTGTCCCATAATGCTTCACTCAGGAAAGCGCCAAATGTACACAATATTGCAAGATGTTTAATAGACACTACAAAAGTTAAAACTAGGTGAGGGTGGATTCAGGAAGGTTCACCAGTGTCGGTTGAGGGTCAGTAACTGTAAAGAGGCAGACATGGATGAGAGTTTCCCCATGCCACACCCTGTACTGCAACCAAGTCAGGATTCGAGCAAGAAGTGTTGCAAAATAGCACAGGTCAGGTCTCAGAAGAGGAAGAGGAGGAAGGATTTCATGGCTTTCCAGGTACTGATAGAGAAACACCTAGAGTTTCAAGATGGGGACGTAAAATCAAGACTCCTTCACACTTTTCACCCTTATTGTTTTAGCAATGGTAGGCTTGTTGGATATGTGTAGCACATGTTGTAGTCTAGTATCTTGATAGTAAACCACTGTAATTATCATATATGCTATCAAAAAGAGAACTGTTGTATCTTGTCATGTGAAGTACCATAATCAGTAGGATCCTTGATAGAGAGTACCCCAGATCCCTGGTTTAAATACAAATTCAGCGTGCCACTTCAACCACAGATCCTCGAACAAAAATCAGTAACTCATATATCCCTCTGGTTGTCCCTTACCACGAGGGCATGGACAAATTCAGAACCATTCTCAACTGTAAACACAAAATTCTGGCCTCATCACCACTCATTCAAAACTTGTTCTCCAAACCACCCAGATTTGTCTTCAAATAACCCCCTAAACTTTGAAACAAACTCATGCACCTCAAATTGCCACCCAATGCCACAGTCAGTAATACCAGTCAGTTTTTAAAATGATACTGGGCTTTATTTCTAATCTAAAAAAATTTAAATGTTGACTCTTTTATTTAGCTCTTTGAAAAATAAGGATGAATATTGTAACAAGTTGCGAGTGAAAATGTGTTGCAAGGCATTTTTTTTAGAATAATAACTTTGAATAGTAGTCAATTTGCAAAATTAAAACAGTTATTAGATCAGACATCCAATATATTGTTTTTTTTTTTTTTTTTTTTTTTTTTTTTTTTTTTTTTTTTTNTTTTTTTTTTTTTTTTTTTTTTTTTTTTTTTTCCTAAATCTCAAATTTTTTGGTGAAAAAAAGGGGGGGGGGTGTGATCTCTACTTACCCACATGCTGAAAAAAAATATTGTTGTGGGGAGAGGGGTGTTTGAAGCCGGCTTCATCAATAGCATGGGGCTTATTTCAACTGCCGGCCACCACTGTTTATTATTGTCTGTTGTGAGTTTCATTTATACTGTCACATTAAGCCCTCTGATATACATTTTTGTTAGTTTTAGTTTTGCAGTTCATCATTTCTCTTGTGTTTTTGTTGTTTTACATAATTTAATTATTTTGCAAGTAGCATTATGTTAGTAACAAGGAGGGAAATAATTCCAAATGAAGTGGTACAAGATAAAGTACAGATACAGGAGCTGGCAGAGATCACAGAGTACGCATGAATGAGGCGGTATGGACACATCACAGCATTTCGACGAGACGTGGCGCACATTGATGGATCTCATGCAGCCGATGGTATTTTGCGTCTACCTCATCACTGGAAACGAACCGTGGGCAACCTCTGAGATTACTTTGAAGGATTTTAAACAGTTTGTACAAGTACGATACATTCCCTTTCACACGAGTGTATACAGTTTGTATGAGAATATATCAATTAAACTGTGAATTCAAGCAGCCATGTTTGTCTTTGTTCCTTGCCGGACATTCTTGCATCCAAACCCCATGTGGTGTCACCTTTAAAACGTACATTTCGTACTCTTTCAACTGTACACAGTATATTTACTGGGTTGGGTCGTTTTCGAGAGATAAACAATAGTTGCCATGACTTCTGAATCAGCCCTCGTATTTTAACATATTTTTCTTAACATGCCCATAACTGAGAATTAAAATACAAATTTTTACTCCAATATGTTTAGCAGTTTTGTTGTGAAACTCAGACATAAATATTTTTATATTTATATTTATATTTAGAGGTAAAGCATTTCTTTTTTATTTAGAGATAGAGCAGTACAAAATAGTAGGATATTAAGAACTGTATTTCTTAACTTTAATTTTGAAAAACTTTTGTCTTTTTAAAGTCTGTGTACTTAGTTCATGATGCAAAATGTACCACAATTGTTGCACGAACTTGATGTATTGTAATTTACTGCTTAACTTTGACAGTGAATAAAATGCAATTAAATTTGTTTATTGCAAGAAGNTGTGATCTCTACTTACCCACATGCTGAAAAAAAATATTGTTGTGGGGAGAGGGGTGTTTGAAGCCGGCTTCATCAATAGCATGGGGCTTATTTCAACTGCCGGCCACCACTGTTTATTATTGTCTGTTGTGAGTTTCATTTATACTGTCACATTAAGCCCTCTGATATACATTTTTGTTAGTTTTAGTTTTGCAGTTCATCATTTCTCTTGTGTTTTTGTTGTTTTACATAATTTAATTATTTTGCAAGTAGCATTATGTTAGTAACAAGGAGGGAAATAATTCCAAATGAAGTGGTACAAGATAAAGTACAGATACAGGANCAAGTAGCATTATGTTAGTAACAAGGAGGGAAATAATTCCAAATGAAGTGGTACAAGATAAAGTACAGATACAGGAACTAGCAGAGATCACAGAGTACGCATGAATGAGGCGGTATGGACACATCACAGCATTTCGACGAGACGTGGCGCACATTGATGGATCTCATGCAGCCGATGGTATTTTGCATCTACCTCATCACTGGAAACGAACCGTGGGCAACCTCTGAGATTACTTTGAAGGATTTTAAACAGTTTGTACAAGTACGATACATTCCCTTTCACACGAGTGTATACAGTTTGTATGAGAATATATCAATTAAACTGTGAATTCAAGCAGCCATGTTTGTCTTTGTTCCTTGCCGGACATTCTTGCATCCAAACCCCATGTGGTATCACCTTTAAAACGTACATTTCGTACTCTTTCAACTGTACACAGTATATTTACTGGGTTGGGTCGTTTTCGAGAGATAAACAATAGTTGCCATGACTTCTGAATCAGCCCTCGTATTTTAACATATTTTTCTTAACATGCCCATAACTGAGAATTAAAATACAAATTTTTACTCCAATATGTTTAGCAGTTTTGTTGTGAAACTCAGACATAACTTCATATACTGAGACAATATATTTATATTTAGAGGTAAAGCATTTCTTTTTTATTTAGAGATAGAGCAGTACAAAATAGTAGGATATTAAGAACTGTATTTCTTAACTTTAATTTTGAAAAACTTTTGTCTTTTTAAAGTCTGTGTACTTAGTTCATGATGCAAAATGTACCACAATTGTTGCACAAACTTGATGTATTGTAATTTACTGCTTAACTTTGACAGTGAATAAAATGCAATTAAATTTGTTTATTGCAAGAAGNAAACTTGATGTATTGTAATTTACTGCTTAACTTTGACAGTGAATAAAATGCAATTAAATTTGTTTATTGCAAGAAGGAAAGAAGATTGGAAAGAGAGTTCTGTGAGTGCAGGAGAATGGAGGCAAGCCCCCACTGGCAGCTATCCAGCTAGCAGTGAGGAAGTCTCCCAACGACTACTGCTTCATGGGTTGGAACTGGCCTTTAATCCGTAAGGTCAGTTTCTGGGGCGTGGTGTCCCTGCTGGTGGCCTGCACGTGTGTGGTGATTGCTGTGATCGCCAACCTGCCCAGTCATTGCAGTCCGCACCATCACTGGTGGCAGGGCAACCTCTTCTACGAGATATTCCCTGGTTCCTTCCAGGTTAGTTGCATGCATTTCATCCAATACCCCTCTAGTATACCTGAGTCACTCTTATTTGAACAGTATTCAAATTAATTTATGGAAATATCACTGCCCCTAACTGCATATACATTTATATAAACAAACCATAACAAATTTATTGATTTTTTTAAAGACAAATATGTAAATAAAAACGTCAGAGGACCTTAATATTAACAGTTTGTATTAACAGTTGTTTGTAAAAATTATAAAAAAAATTTAAATGTTGACTCTTTTATTTAGCTCTTTGAAAAAATAAGACATGCTGATCGCCAGCATAACTTCTTTTTGCCAGTGGACTTAGCATTACATTGTAATACAAATTTTAAAAAATTATAAAACATACAAATTAACATTATACATATTCCCTATCTCACTCCAAGGAGAAAGAATATGTAATGTAAACTTTGAATAAAAGATTAACAAAGTTTAATTTCACTGTATATGTACATTTAATATCGTATGAAAAGTGAAATACTTAAAATTTTTGTCAGTAATAGTGGCTTTTTTTTGTTTTGTACTGTACATATGTGGTATAGTAATATATTTTGCATTTATATTTGTAACAACCTCACAGTTATGAAATTGATGCTGTGAAATGTAATTGGGTTCATAGCATTACATTTTTACAAGTGGCAAAAATCCAAAATGTGCTTATAAAAGACACTAAGCATGGTTTTTATAGTTTAATTAATAGTAAACCAACTCTGTTTCTACAACGTTTTAAGTATCTAGACACCTTCTCTGTTGGTCTGAGCCCTAACTTTTTATATCCCTGCCTTCTCCTGACCTCTTTATACAGTACTAAGGCATGCTCTCTACATAATTCAGTTCAACCAATAGTGTAATTCTATTTTTGTTCCTGAGATTTGCTTTTAAAATGTGTGGCACAAAACTAGAACCACCGAATGTGTGTCTGTTCATTGTTGACTGAAACTTGTACAGATGAAATTAAATCTACTGACAATAAGGTGTGGGGGTTTTTTTTTTTTTTTTGTCAACAAGATAAGTTTTTATTGGGGCCGAGTATTTTGGGGTTCATGCAATATTTTGAAAATTAAAATTGAAGCAAAATGTTGCTTGTACACAGTTGGACACCAATTTTACAAGGTCACGTGATTCCTGTGAATGGCTGCCCTCGTAAAATCGTTACATACCGATTTTAATCCACCAAATACCCAAAAATTGTATTAAAAGTGCATTTTTCACATAGTTATTAATAGATTTTTTTTTTTTTTCAAAATACCACATTTTTTAGCAGTGTTTTGTTAAAATAATAAAAATAGTTAAATCTCCTGTGTGTTTGTTTTGACATGAGGAACCTATAGAAAAATATGTGTATTGATATAAGTTTTTATGCAGTCTACTCTATTGACTAACATAAATAATATAGAAATTTTCATACACACTGTTGTGTTTCATTTTCATGGTAAAATTGTGGTATGGGCATTCCTACCCACTAAAGAAAGCCATAAAATCCTCGCTCATTGCATACATGAACTTGCCTACGAATTCAGCTGATATTTGGCCTTGCTAGTGACAGAGGNGCATACATGAACTTGCCTACGAATTCAGCTGATATTTGGCCTTGCTAGTGACAGAGGGAAAAGTAAATGATACCCAGCAAGCCTAGTACAAATGTGCAAGCTTCATGTCACTCACCTGAACAATTTGAGTGCAGGCAACATAATACTACATCGTCTGATTTCAACAGATGTATAAGGAGTTTGCCTNGGGAAAAGTAAATGATACCCAGCAAGCCTAGTACAAATGTGCAAGCTTCATGTCACTCACCTGAACAATTTGAGTGCGGGCAACATAATACTACATCGTCTGATTTCAACAAATGTATAAGGAGTTTGCCTTAATATGACAATGTTTGAATTCCTTGAAGACTTTAGCAACATATAACCTACCAGCTGTTTTCATTATGTCCACTGCAGCATAATAACATGTCAGCAGCACTCAAAGTAAAAATTATTCTAATGAAGATGATGCATCTCATTACAACAGTAACAAATTGCCATCATATTGGCTGAAAGTTGGCCAGTAGTAAATATTGTAAGCATATGGTGTATTGTGAACCTACAGGATGATGGTAAGTGGGAATGTAGAGACGAACATTCTGCAGGGGATATAAGCAACTCACTTCTATCTTGTCTTGAATGTTTGCAAATCTGTACTACACTCAAAGTGTTGACACACCATGGGCGATGTCGTAACAAGCTCTGACCTTGCTGCAGCTGTGGCCCTCTCCCAAACAAGAACATTTCGCTTGATGCCCATGGATTGCATGCTGGCCGGCTGCTGCCGCATGCTAGACGTCATCCTGCATCACATCAAAGCTGCTGGCTGACCACTGGTCGTGGAGGGGAATGCAGCCCAGAGCTCAGCCACCGTGAGCCATCTTCGCTGCTCTCTATCCACCACTCCTTGCACCCCTCCCCCTGCTCATGCTAGCCCTGTGTTTCAGGTATAAATAAGACCTGCAATCTTCAGTTCAGGGCTAATTCATGCAGCTCCTATTGCAGACAGTCTCTCTACCAAATCGCACACAGGCACTACTCCTGCCACAAGCTCTGCTTCTGCAAGACTGTTTCACTTTGCCATAGCCCCCAGTACTCTGAGTACGAGTCTCGCCAGTCTTTGGGGTCACCTTCGTCCATCACACAACTATATCTTCAGAGACTAACCTCCACCCCTGTTAGCAACCTAGACATGGTCCTTCTGGCCTCATTCAGGGTACAGGCTGGATACGTGTGCTTAATTGGCTTACCAATAAACCGGCATATTCTTATTTGATCTTAGGTTTTTTCCTCAGGCTACTTTACTTCTTGTAAACGTGAATCCCGCTTTAACCCCTTTTGACTCAAAGACCTTAACTCTACTTCCAGAAGTGGGCATCCGCCACCACCTTCCCTTCTGCCCTTCAGGTTATTGTGTAAACTAGCATTTTGTCTCTGTGCATATGGTCAGGGTATGGCGATATCCCACCTTGTCAGTCATCACGGGTGTGGGATGTGAGGCAACATTTGCACCTTTCCTTTGATTGTTTGGTCTGCTGGTGATATCCCGCTCTGCCACAGTACTCACAGGGAGACGATTGCAATTAGACTTTAGGAATGTAGTTTGTAAACCAATCCAAGGGAACGTAGAGCTACCTGCAATAGCTCTCTTTCTGCCATCTGAAGAACAAGGCCACATGCTATGCAGCAGTGAACCATAAGGGAGGTAACTGCCCTTTGGGAGGCCGCCCAGACATTTCCTCCCATAATAGGAAACCCCTTGATTGACCTGACCGGCTGTGCCCTCTTGTACAAAATGCCCACTGTCTCAACCTCTCGTTTATCATCCCTTTATGCTGTTCCACCATGCTGGGTGGCAGAAGGCAGCCAGACAGGTCTTGGTTAGGGAACTGGTGGGAGTCATGCAGAGGCCCGGCCGGTGTACTCATCGCTGAAGAGAGAAGTACTGCTACAGCTTTAGGACCAATCAACCCTGGTTCTGTCGAGGCACCTGACGACCTGTAACTACAGCTTTACTTCGTACCACGGGCTATCTCTCTACCTTCCCCTTACACCACCTAAGAAACAACAGCAAGAGGAATTTCATCATCCTGAGGAGAAAGTGATATGCTGCATGGTACTAGACTCTAGCCGCCTTGCTTCCACCTGCTATGCTGCAGTCCGGACAGTAACACTCTCCTCGATTAGACCAGCCTTTTCAAGTGCCCAGAGGGAAATAATCTCTGTGCCTAGTCCTGCCAACAGTAACCTCGTCACGAAGGCACATGCTTCCCAGCCTTAAGTGAGAGAAGACATTGACGCCGATCGACATTAGCTGTCTGACCACAAGTACATCAGTGTTCATGAAAAGATTTAACAAGAGATACAGAAGATGCCAGCAATTCCAGGGCATTTATATCCACTTTCCCAATCTTTCCAGTTATGAATGAGAGTTGTACCTGACCAGGGAAATAGGGAAGGAAGCCTGCCTGACCTCTTTCCTTCACAAGGACCCATAATGTTAATGTGCAAACTCACCTCTGCCTCTTTAGCAGAGGAAAGAAGGGGCTATATCACAGTAAATAACTACTGTTGCATGTATACTGACCAATTATGCTTAGTGATTAATGGCAAGGATGAGCGATGACTTGCCTCAAGCAGACTACAGCAGCAACAACTTCCCACATCCCCTTCTGGTTTGGTCTGACGAATTGGCTGTAAGAGGACCTAATTCAAAATATTTGCCTGATGGTCCTTTACCAGGATACAAGCTGAATACAACAATCCTTCACCCAATGATCTCATCTAGCAGTCATTTGCTTGAGGTACCAGCAGTACCTTCTTTACATTCAGTACTAATCATGACACTCAGAAGTAGTAGAACGTGTGAGTCCAAGAGGCTGTCATTATGGCAGGTCTTTTGATATTGGGGGCTCTGTAGGAATTAACATGGCAACAGCTGTTAGGGAGAGCACAGGCTCTTTATTGTACCCTCCAGAAGCACAATGGAACATATGAATCATTTACTGCCATTCCTTCTGAGATCAGGAACCACACTGTCATTTACCTTTTGTTACCCCATTCAGTGCTACATCTGCTTACGATGACCATGTCATGTTGGCACTGATTACTGTTCCATTAAGCAGGGCTCAGGAAGGTCTAATGCATCCTTTGTGCCCGTTTAAAGGATTCTTACACATGTTGTGGCACCTAAAGATGTAATTCTCTCTTGAGTTTTATGAAACGCTCACCTTTTGGCATCCTTACTTGATCACCAGACAGCACAACCCCAGAACCGAAAAAAACAATGTACCACCTACTGTATTGCACTGCATGTGTGTGAGCCCCATTCAAGAAAGAAGAGAAAGAAATTACAAGACCCAGTTGATAGAGAAGAAAAGAAAGGGATTTCAAATCAGATGTGTCAGCAAGACAAGGCACATGTGGAGTACAGCTTGCCACTTTACCTTTGTGCACTCTAATTACAAGAGGGTAAGGCATTGTGCCCTTCCATCCTCCCCTGTGAAGAATTCCCACAATACAAATGCTCCTCGACCCTCAGTTGAGTTCATCAGGATGAGATTGGGATGTGGCGCTATCCCATTACTGGCATGGAGCATGTGCACACAACAGTTTTAGGCATTACGAAAATGTAAACCGTGAGCCAACTCCCAGGAAATACTAGCAGCAGACATGTGGCTGCAACCCCTTGTACCTAGACTTGCCAGACGTCCCTTATTGTACTGGTTTTTCCATATTCTAAAAAATGTATCTGTTTTCCGTATTATTATCGTACGGGATGTTAAAAATCCTGTATTTCATGTATCATGTTGCGAGGAACATTTGTAGTCTAGTGTTACCGTAGTTTGTGTTGTATTGAGCTGGTATTGAGTTGTGCATCGTGAATGGTGCTATTTATTTCTGAGTGGCGGCTTTTCCTTGTTAGCTTGGAAAAATCATACTAGAAAAAAGTTTTGATTTTACACATAGCAATATTTTTAAAAAGTTGTTAGATTTTTCACTAGTTAAATTCTCTGACTTTGGAGATATTTATAATGCTTTCAATGCCATCGAAAATCTGTCCAGAATTTAATTGTTACAATTTTTATAAAGAATTGAGTCTATTTCAAGATTCTTTATGGATACTAAATAATGAGAAGTTTTTATTGTCTGATAATAAATAAGTGGGCACAATTTTCCAGTGAGAATCTTTCATCAGATATTGCCAACATGAGTATGTTGATTTCATATATTTTGAGTATTCCTGGCTTATATGCTTTTGTACAGAGAATGTTTTCAATTTTAAATAAAAAATGGAGTAGTGAAAGAAGTACAAGTTCTTTAAATGTGATAGAGCGAAATTCAGATTGTAATAAAATAATGTGACTTGTCTGGAGTTTTAGGACCTAAATAAAAACAATTAAAATTTCTTGAGAAATGCCAAAAAGGTTGTGAATATGATGATTGTATGGCACTCACAAATGGTGATGTTTTTCCTCCATTTTATTTGTATGTATGTTAATTTCACGGCATAAAAAAATAAATACACATTTCTTATTATAATAGTATTATTTTTATAGAAATTATCATAGTATATTTTGTACTCCATTTCTTGCTACGTCGCCCCTGACCTTAAAAATGAAAAATTCTCAAGTGTCCCTCATTGATTTTATGAAAATCTAGCAAGTCTACAAGCACCCCATCACTGACATAATGGGTTGCTATGTAAAGCTAGTACTGCTATGCTAGTAAAAAGTCCCTGTTTTTGGCAGTCCCATGCAAAGACACCTCTTCTGACTTGGTAGCCCTTTATCCTTCCTTTGCTAGCTTAGCAGTCGCCCTACTGACCCTTCACTTGTAGGCAAAATCTCATCAGGGCTAGGTGTGTCATACACTGCCTTATCATTTGGTATGAGCAGTCTACCACCTAATTTTTATCTACCATTCTCTATGAGCACATCCTGCTTCCTTATCACTCATATGTAATGCATTACATGGTGTTCACACATCAGGCCAAGCACAAGTTCTACCACATTCTTAAGGTTCAGTTCAAATTCCTGTTGTTAGGCAACTTTTGCAAAGGTATAAAGTCTTACAAAGGCACACAATGCCATTTAAGAGCTTTCAGGGAGTCAGTACCAAAACCAGTCCCTCTATGCACTGGAATCTTCTCACTTGTATAATACAGCCAGCAACTGGGTACTGACTCTTTCCCTTGGTAGTTATTTCACCTTTTTCTACCTGAGGTCACTTTGCAGCCCCCCTCATTGAAATATCCCCTCACCAATAGGGATATTATTGTATCAAAAAACTAATATGTCCCCAGTCTTCCTGCATAGATGTTTTGGTCCCATGCCTCAAAAATCTTACAGTACATACCACCTGAATCAAAGCCATCATACTAGTCGTACACCAGCAACCCGAGGCACTAGCAGCCTGCACACACTACATAATATGATTAACATCAAATGCCAAACACCTGCCCCCAACCCTCGTATCAAACTGTTGTCATGCAAACCTCGCCAGTTTAGAGTGTATGCAGAGTCTCCCGACACTGCAGCTAAGGTCAAACATTAGCAGGTTCACTCGCCACCACATCTACCAAAAGAGTTATTTCCACCATTCCCGCACAGTCAAGAGTTCAATCTTAAATACTGTCCGTGGAAGATTTTTTCACTTCATGGACTGTCCAATGACCTTTGCCACGGCCACCAACTAGATTAATCATGAACAAAGACACATATTTTTTTAATTTTTGATATGTGTCCCAAGATCCTGACCTTGCTGAATGGGTATTATGGTACAAACCCTAGCCTCCAGGACTTAGCGCCCTTCCAAACCAGACACTAGCCAAACAACAGGCCATCTACACAGACAATAACCCTAAACTCCTGATCACTCATGACAGGTGAACGAACAAGTTTTGATTTGGGGAAGTAACAAAGCCAGCCAAGCTTATCAGTCCACATGAGCAAGCCAAGCCCCATACCTTTTCAAGTACTTTGTGTAAAATAACAGGAAGTTTTCAACACACTACCAGACAAATTGTCCCTCCCTCCATATTAAGGTGTCTGCTGTCCAACAAGGTGTGCAGCTGTATCCACAAGGGTTTTGTAAACCAACAACTTGATGTGTCTTCAAAGGAGAAATTTCAGATAAGTGAGGACTGGTGGTAGAGGTCAATAGGTGGCTGTGAAATTGATTCCTCTCTTGCAGCCCAGGGATGAGGACATAGGATGGTCATGTTTTTATTTATGTGGCTTAATGTTTAGTTTACAGTGAGGTTCTTTGAGACAGAGTCATGTGCTTAGATGGTCAGGAGAAGGGAAGGAATCAGCATCAGTGGTAGCATGTTCAAGGAACTAACTTGGCATTTACTTGGAGTGATTTTGGAAAGAGATGGAAAACCGAAATCAGAATGGCGAGACCAGTCAGTCCCAGGTTTCTCCCTAATGTAGGTGCAGTGTCTTACCAATTCATCACCTCACTAAGCACATATTTGATGTCCATATAATTCCAAGTGTCAAAGTTTAGAGGTTAAATATGACCGCTACCTCTACGTTCTTAGATGAGTTAGAAAATTTTCAAGCAGCTGCCTTATGTTTCAGCTACATCTGTTCACTGATAATAAAAGATGCACCTCTTTCTATAGCTAAAGCCGTTCTGTAACAGGAACCACATGTAAATGTGTCCTTTCAAATTTAAAGGCAGGAAATAATATTCCATCAATATCTTGGATCTTGGATAATATTGGCTAAGAATCTTTGGAGAATCACTGCTGGCCAGAGATGGTGTGGTAATTTTTCCTCATTTTTCAAAGCATTGTGAATACGACGGGTCGCTTTGGACAATAGTACAATTAAAATGTACAAAACTTGGGTCAAGATAATGTTTCTGAAGCCAGTCTCAAAAATTGACCCTGGATGTCAAATTGTTTGCTCCCACTGAGAAAACATTGCAGCTGTGATATTGGCAATTGTATAAAGCAAAGACTCAACATATGGTGGTAATTAAGTGTATTAGGATACATTCTTTTATTAAGACTGAAAAGTGTGATAATGTGTTTCTGTCCAATGCATGTTTTTCATATATTTTGTGTGAATGATGTCAGAATTTCAATCTTTGTTAAACTGTATACTTTTCTTAAAAACTCTGAACTTTTATGTCTGTCACTTTATTTCTTCAAACTCTTCATTCCACTGTTCCCTAACCTTTCTTACTCCCAGTTATAATTTTTTGTGGTTATTTATGTCATGATTCTACAGTTTAAACAACCAACAGTTATTCTGATTGATGGATGTGTTATAGGATTCCAATGCAGATACTATTGGTGATTTCCAAGGCATAAGAAGCCGGGTTCCGTACTTAGAGTCCCTTGGCGTAAGAGCTGTGAGACTCAATTCCATCTTTCCTTCTACACATTACCCCGAGGGTTACGACACTCCACTCAGTCTGACTGGTATTGAGCTTGTTCTTGGCACTGAGAGGGACTTTGAAATGCTCCTCGGTACATTACACCAGCACAACATATCAGTGGTTCTAGACCTTCCACTGTATCCATACTTCCGTCATCTCAAGACTGGTGGTGAGGATGTTCGGGGCATTGCTGTATCATCCACTGAAAACAATACAAGTGATAACAACACTGGAAGATTCCCAGCATCACTTTTAATTCCTCCCCTCTTACAGACCCAGGAGGAAGAGACCATTGAAAAGACTCTTGAATACTGGTTGAAGAGAGGAGTTGACGGCTTCTACCTGAAGGGTTTGGAGAACTACACGGATGAACCGAGCTTCCCATCAGAACTGAGGAGATGGCGGAATATTGTGAAAAGCTTTGACTCTAAACTAAACCATGAGAAGATCATCATGTGCAGCATTGCAGTAGTGGATGCCTTCATAAAGAGCAAAGATGTGGTTGGCCTCCAGGTAGTCCTCGACAGTGTTGACCTGGTAGACGTGCTCATTGACCTAGCAGTTCAGAATGGCAGTATGCAGAGTGTCACGCAGCAGATAAATGAGGTCACGAGTGGACCGCTGTATTCTAGGCCCCAGCACCCATGGGTACACTGGCGCATTGGTGGTGAGGGAATACAGCGCCTATCTTCCCGCTTGCCAGTTGCAAATAGTAGTCTGGCTGCTACGCTACTGTTTTCATTATTGCCTGGAACCCCATCTGTCTTCTATGGAGATGAGATTGGCCTCATGGACAGCTCTGACCCTGAGAAAGATGTAAGTATTTGGAATAAAATATGAAAATAAAGTACATATGGCTTCTTTATGGTTAATTAAGCATTATCAAATCATCCATTGGAAAAAAAGTTTTGTTAATGAAATTGCACACATTTTAATTTGTAACTTGAACCACGTCATAATGACAATGGACTAGATACAATGATGCATTCACTATGGCTATAACTTTTTTCATGCACTGTTACATTTTATATGAAATACAGGGTTAAATGTACTTGTTTAAAACTAGTGCCTTGTTGTGTTATCACTTGGTGTAGAGATAATATCACTCTTTCTGTGGATTGAAACACGTGTAAAAGTTTTAATTTTTTGTATGCAAACACCTATTGAATAGAGTTCAAAAAATGTCTATAACTTTTCCCTCCCTCGTACACATGAAAGGAAAGGATAGGGTTGTGTTGCTTCTCTTTCTTCCATTTCAATATGGTACTGTATCTTCACTCCCCTTCTTGACCTTGGTTGGCTATAATCCTATTTCCATGCAGAGTTACATATCCTATTTCCATGCAGAGTTACATGTATTGATCACATGAGCATCTAGAAGGAAGGTAGTGAACAATACGACACGATGCCCAAGCAAAAGGGAGACTGAGATTGCCATGGAAAGAGCAAGCAGAGTTTACATTTAGCAGTTGGTTCATCTGTAGACTATAACTTTCAGCTTTCACATGTTTGCATTTCACGCTATGACAAATAAAGGCTACTGTTTTAGTAAATAAAAATGCCTGCAGCTACACAGTGCAGATAAGATTTAGTGGCCATATCATTCAAATAGTTCAGACAGCTTTAATTTGTAATGTTTATTTTCAGTATTTATTACATGTGTTAAGGGATGACAAAAAATTGTTTTTGCCAATTATCAGTGGTTGGGCCTATTCTAATTTTTAATAATCTTTATGTGAACAATAGTTACATGTGGAAAACGCTGCTTTCAGATGTGCTGTGTTGTATTTTACTGAAATGATGCTGCATTGTAGTTTTTGGTTAAAATGGTAATTTGCGATAGCAAATAGTTTAACACGCCATCATCCATTTTTGTTACAGCAGTTTCACTCCACTCCATTAACTGGAACACTTACAAACAAAAATGTTAGCAAAAAAATTCATTAAAGTACAGTAGTTATTTTGTAATATTTTATTAGGAGTGCAATATGTATCTAGATTATTTAAAAGCAAAATCAATCTGTATCCTTTTGTTTTATACAATGTTTCACATAGCAGTAACGTATTTATGTTTTTTAAATTTCACAGTGGAGAATACTACGTTTAGGTACATGTCAAAAATTCATTACATTTTATACAAGAATACACATTTTGTTGAAAGAAGAATGTGAGGAAAAAACTGAAAAGCTACTATTAGAGCGACACCATTGAGTTTGTAGTAAAGTAGCGATTTCTCCTCTTGATCATCCTTTATTGTACATTAAAAAAATAGCAAAAACTGTGTCTAAAACTTTAATATTTTATTTTTTCATATTTTATAAACAATGTATGATCTGAGTTTTTATTGTAGTGTGGCGAACACCTACAATTGTTTGTAACTAACCTCTGGCTGCTTGAGGCTCTGATTTGATTCTAAGCCCTATCAAGCTGGGTACTTTTTAGACTATGATTCTCATATGGGTTGTGTGATGGATGCACTGTGTTAGAAGGGGTATAACTTCTGGGTACTCACGTTTCCTCCCCGTCCTTATTTTACCACTTCTCCACTCCCAACTCATATGTCACGTTGTACATTCTTCAAGCTGGAACTGACAGGTTTGCCTCATGGTAGAGTAACTGGCTGTATTACCACCAGTCTACTTTCATCTTGCCCATTTTGATCCTGCCTTTTGCTGAAACAATGTGTAAATATTTCATATCTGTCTCATAATGTAATAGCTAAATACATTTAAAACTATATTCAGAGTATTTAATTACCAGCATTTATTCATGCCATTAAAAAATTTAATTTTTGTGTGCATTACACTTTCGTGATATCAAGTAAGTGGTTTGGAATACCAGATTACCTTCACAAGTAACTAAGGCTGTGATGTACATACAATGTTCTGAGTGCTCATGTTTGTAGTCACAGCTCTTCATGTGACATTCTTTACGCATTCTCACTTTGTTCACATCTAGGAGCTAAGCACTGTATATTGTAAATGAGACTAGCTGAGTTTTCAATTTAGGTTGTAACTACAGCTTTAAAAAATAATTAATTTTCTTAGGTAAGTGATCTTTATGAATGAGTCAGGCACAGTCCTTAACTGGACACAGTGGACGGGGAGAAAGTTTCAAGCAATTCTTCTTCCCTGATTGCTCTGCCAAGTGCATTTGTGGTTTATAATCTATTTTCTGTTTACCATTACCGAAGGTTTTATACTTGTAAGCATTCTTATCATGAAGAAGTAGCTTGTTCGTTGTGCCACTAAAAATTCTCATTTCAATACATGTATGTTGCTATAGTTATGCATTAAATTAGTTTTATTGAGTTGCAGTAGTTTTCAAGTCTTAGTAAAACAATTTCATAGTGTTGCATATTTCAGACACGGACTACACAAAAATTCAAATTCATGTACACTGCTTAATATTTCATTACAGATACATATTGTATAAGTTTGTGTAACAATAAAACTATCAAATTCACTACAGAAAAATAAAGCTGACATTGTTACAAGACACCAGGGGTGTATCCGAGTTTGTGAGGGGGTCTTAGTAAAAATATAAAAGAACTAAATTTAATTTTTAATATATTTATAATGCTATAAATATACACACAACTATTATTTACAACATTAAACTACCTCTCATCACTATTACTCTTGTTTTTCTCAGTGAGTGCAATAAATACTAATGTCAATATCAATTCTAATTGAAGTCCCTATTGCTGTCTATATTGGTTACAGTCATTTGATTCACACTTATTATTTACACATATTCAATCGAACTGTCTATTGCCATCATTCCTAATGTCTGTCATTCATGCATCCAGTTCAGTAGTGCTGCTCATCAGTCTCACTCACTCTTCAGTGTACCGACGCTCATAGACTTCACTCTTGCTATTCAATGTCGTCATCACTCATCGTTTCGCTGGCTTGCTTCTTCGCTGTCTTCACACACCTGGCGCTTAAGGCTGTACAATGCTCCAAGCTCTAGAGTGTCCACCCGGAGGCCTGTCGTGCCTTAAACAGACCAGCTGGACCAATCTAGAAGGTTCCCTGTGCCTCAAGTTTCACTGAGAGAGGCTAGTGCGATGGTTCTTGCAATGATAACTCCAGACATTCGATCCCCTCGAGGACAGAAGGTGCTATGAGTACCAATAGGTTTATTGTGGCAGCAGCACTTACGGCGGCACGTCTTTGTAAATCTCCTCGCATTCCTAAGGGTACCAGTAATGGCCTTGACACACTGCTTTGCACACTCGAGCAGGACGGGCCAATAGAAGCGATGCAGAGCAGTAACATGTAACACTGCCCCTCCTCAAGTCTGTTTGTCTTGCCCCAAACAGACTCTGCAACATCCGGACCTTTGTAAAGTGTCAATCGGTTGATGTGGAAAATATCTTAGGCTTTGCCCGAGAGCCTTTATGACAGTTACGAAAGACAGCATCATCAATCTTCTTAATAATCCTGTATGGGCCTTCCCAACATTTCTGTAGCTTCAGACAGGACCCTTTTCGCCTGTGTGGGTTGTACAGCCACATCAGTTGTCCTTGAAATACCTTGCCAGACATTCTCCTGTCATACCACATCATCTTGTCACTATTTATTCTGAGGTGCTGTCAAGCAAAATCATGAATGCTAACTAGTCTGTTATGTGATTTGCTGGCATAATCTTGGGAAGCAGATTCCTCTTCTATTGGTTGGCCAAACAACAGGTAACTAGGGAGACATAGCTCTCTTCCAAACAGCATCTTTGATGATGTTACCCTTGTATACTCTTGAATTGCCAAGCAGTAAGAAAGGAGAAACAACAGCACCTTTGTTTGAATCCCAGTCTTTTTGCTTGCCTGCCACCAAGATTGACAAGTGCTGCTCAAGAATGTGGTTAATCCTCTCGACTATTCCATCAGACTGAGAATGTAAGGCTGTAGTCCTATTCTTTCCCTTTCCCAGAATCTTTGTTACATCGTGGAAGACAGCAGCTTCAAAATTTTGTCCCTGATCAGAATGGAGTTCTAGTGACACCCCAAACCTCGAGAAGACATGCTCTACGAGTGCATCGGGCACAGTATGTGCTTCTTGGTTTGGGAGGGAAATTACCTCGAACTATTTAGTAAAGTAATCTTGGACCACCAGAAGATACCAATTACATCTCTCTGTAGCAGGCAAGGAGCCCAGAATAACTATGCCCATCCTTTCAAATGGGACTCCAACATTGTATTTCTTGATGTGACCTTGTTCCTTGGTCCTTTCCACGCGGTGCAGGTGTCGCACATTTGGAACCACTTCTCAACATCCTCCCGATAATAAAGCCAGCAGAATCTGGTCTAAATCTGCTGAGGGTCTTATTAACTTCAAAGTGCCCACTGTCTGTCTTATTATGCAGTTCCTTTAAGACTTTGGGAACCCTGTATTCTGGAAGGACCAACTGTAAGCATGTGTGTTTCCCATCATTACTTTCCCAGTTCCTGGATCCTGTAAAGCACTCCATTCTTCAGTACAAGGGGATTCCTTTGTGCTCAGTATGCTTTGACTGCTACGCTCAGGCTGGATATTGCTTCCCATTTGGCCGACAAATAGCTTCCTTCCACTCTAGTATTGGATGTGGAGTGGGATCATTTAGTTGATCTCTCCTAATACCCTCATCGCTCCATGTAGGTGACCCATCACAAGATACAGAACCTTGAATGCTTGTTCTCCGTATCTTCAGTGATTCACCACTTTTTTCTTCCTGGCATTCACAATGATGACAGAATTGTTTACATGGCCTCTTTGAAAGTGAATCTGCACTGCTGTGAAAGTGTTCAGATCTGTACTGTATTTCAAAGTCATATTTTTCAAAATGCTGTATCCACCAGTCTATTTGACCTTCAGGATTCTTGAAATTAAGTATCCAGCGTAATGAAGCAGAGTCTGTTCTTAGAATAAATAAGTCTGCCATAAAGGTAGGGGTTGAAGTGTGAAATTGCCTTCCTCACAGCCAGAAACTCTCTGCATGTCACACAGTAATTTCTTTCAGGCTTGTGCAGTACCTTAATGTAGTATTCTAGTGGTCTCTCTTCCATCCTGAATCTGAGACAACACAGTTCCTATGCCTACATCACTAGCACCAATATACAGAATGAACATGCCCTCACTCTTCGGGAATTCCAAGACTGGGGGAGATAACAGAATTTCCTTTGGCTTACTTAAAGCAACTTTGCACTCAGTGGTCCAATTAAATTTCCTTTTTCCCCCAGTCAGTTCATGTAGTGACTTGGTGATCCTGGCGAACTCAGGTGCAAATTGACGGTAGTAGGCACACAAGCTCAGAAAACTACGCACTTTGGTTTTGTCAGTTGGTGTCTTCCAATTTCTTATTGCCTTGATCTTCTCAGGATCTGTTTCAATTCTGTGGGTAAATGCTACATGTACCAAGAAATTAATTTTTTTTTGGAAAAGGTGGCACTTTGTAGGAACTAGTTTCAAGTTTCTGGAATGCAGAGTCAAAGCGTGATAGGTGCTTTTTAAATATCCTTCCACTCACAATGGTCTCATCTTGGTAAACCTGACAGAAGGGAGGACTTTTTCCATCAAGTGTTTGAAGGTGGCAGAGGCATTGCACACCCCAAAATGCAGTCTTCTCTTGGTCCTCTCGGACCTTTTCACGCTGCCAGTACCCATTCATCATGTCCAAAGTAGAAATCCATTGCAAACCTGCTAGGCTGTTAGGTGTGTAATCTGCCCTTGGAAGCAGATAGGAGTGTTTCTTTGTCACATTATTAAGCTGGTGATAATCCACACAAAACCTCACAGAGTCATCTTTCTTTTTAACATGGACAACAGGAGAATACCACGGTCTAACATATGGTTCTGTCACATCTAACTCTTTCATTTCCTTCAGAATTCCCTCAAATTCTCATGTGAAGCTAGTAACAGTAATCTTGGTAGCTTCTTTATAGGCCTGGCATCTCCTGTATCAATGTAGTGGCAGGTCACATTAGTCCTTCCAAGGTCATTTAATCCACAAGAGAAGGCATCCCTATTTCTATACAGTAATTAAGATACAACCTTCTCCTTTTGCCAGTTGAGGTTTCCTCTTTTTCTTACTAGCAGTTCTTCCAGTACTTCTGGTAGAGGAGATTCAATTCGTTTTACTCTATAAGCTTCTGGATCATATGGAAGAACCTGTGTGACCTGCTTGCAAATCTATATCATCCCCTCCTCGAGACAAACGGCACTATCGGACAAAGTAATTATATTCTAACTGGCAAACTGTTTGAAGAGACAAAAGTCCTTGCTACAATGTCAATGCCTGGCAGGATGCTACCTTTCTCTGCTGGCTCGTTTAAACCCAAACATCTGACTAATTTTTCTTGACATCTGCCTGTAATGACAATTTCACTAGAAGCGGGTAGCACAGTGGGTTGACAAAGGACTACTGGGCAGCTCATTCGAGAGGAAAATCCTGCCATGTTGACACCACTATCTCGGTACTGCCTACCCGTAGCACACCAAGTTCACTATTGATACAGCACACCAGCCTATGTAGTACAAGTCCCAAAAGACATTCATCATCTATTTCTGTGATGCAAATATTGAGCTCTTGACTAAAGTCACCAAGCTTCAAGTTCACCCTTTCTTACTTCTTACTGGTGTGGTCTGACCTGTTACCATAGTCAAATAGCAATGTTCCATATTGTCGTTAGGCGATCGCAGGGGCAAAGATCCGAGGATGTCTGATCTTACTACTGTTATGGTTGCCCTAGTGTTAGCAGCCATCTTGCAAAGGACATCATTCAGGCTTTCCTCCAGCAATATTACATCCAAATCCTGTTTCACTTAACATAACTGTAAAAATTTGGGTCCTTCGCTCGTAGCAGTCGCAGACCTTTGCCCTCAAGATCAATGTTTACAAATTTTCCAAATGTGTTGCACTCTTAGCTGCGTCTCGTTGCCTCTTTTCCCGCTGCTGCTTCTGTTACTGCTGTTGTGGGCAGTAGGCTCTCAGGTACTGCGGCCAGCTAAATGACCAACATTCATCCCATTTTGGTGGGAGGCATCAAAGCTCTGTAGCACAGACCGTGAATGCGATGTCCATCATGTTTGTCTGCATCTCATTTCAGTGTCTTCTTGATGCTGTCATCATCTTCTTTATTCAGCATCATTGCCCATACCGGATGTCTGGGTGCAGACCCTTATCCTGTTGACTCCGCCTCCAGGGTGTCATGCATGGTGAGGGTTGCAGCCAGACGTACCTCTGTGTTTTCAATGGTATTGATGAAGAAGTTGACTGCGTTGATGTGTGCACTTCCTCTGGGAACCCTTCCAGAGATAGGTGGGACAGCTGCATAGTGTCTTGCCATAGTTCCTGCAGTGGTTCTCCTGGTAGCTGGGTGCGACTTCGCAATTAGGTATGGTGGACATGTTGCAAATATTGTTCACCAAAATGTTGCTCAATGCAGGAACTCTCAGAACAACCTTTAGGTTGTAATAAATGCGTTGGTGTGGTGACTTTCACACTAGAATTTATTATAATGCCGCACAGTTGGGCGCCATGTTGTATATTTTTCNCCGCTTACACTGTCGACTGTTTACTTGCCACGGCTTGCTCAGGGTAGAAACACGAGACTCATAGAATTGAACCTTATTAATTAAGAATGAAGAAGTTCCAAATTAGTTTGTTATGTACTTTGTTTATTTAACTATTTATTTAACACTCAGCACCACAGTTCACAGAAGAAGTCCAAATTGCAGAGTACGAACCTTACAGATACATATCAAAGTACAAAAAACAGCATCCTTGTGGTTTCCGTTTATTAACGTTTCATGAATATTAGCCCGAATAAAGAATATCTGATGCTACCTCCCACACCGGCTGAGAAATGAAGTAATACAGTCTAGTGGCCGATGTGGGGGTTCTAATNTAACGTTGTTGCAGTTACAGCGTATCTTTAATAAAATAGCAGCCTCAAAGGTTAGGCGCCATCTTGTAACTTACTGCCGCTGACACTGTCGACTGTTTACTTGCCACGGCTTGCTCAGGGTAGAAACACGAGACTCAATACCATTGGATGTGCGTTGATTATGAAAGAAAGTTCAAGTTCGAAGTTTGTTTGTTATATACTTTATTTATTCTTTGAATGACACAGTTCACATACGAATGTCCAGTATGCAGAGTACAAACCGTTCAGATAAATATCCACGTACAGAACAGCGTCACAGTGGTTTACCGTTTATTAACGTTTCATGAATATTAGCCCGAATAAAGAATATCTGATGCTACCTCCCACACCGGCTGAGAAATGAAGTAATACAGTCTAGTGGCCGATGTGGGGGTTCTAATCCTGCCCGAACGCGGCCTAGGCTAGCATTGCATGATACTTCTCGACAGCGCTGACCTGCCCTCACGGGCGACGTGAAGTAACTCCTCACGACTGACTGAGACTGAGACTGAGGAAGGGCGACAGTGAGATGCCTATATCCTACTGCCTATCACCCCCCTCTCCTGAGATAACGGCCTGGCCACGTACGNGTGGGTTAAATTATTCACGCCTCATGCGTCGTCACACGCCCTACGCGTCCTCTTCAGCAGTTGATTACTTTTTTGGGCAAGGCGATAGGCACCACCAGTATATATTGGCCTATCGCCCCCCTTCTCCTGTGATAACGGCCTGGCCACTTACGCTCTCCCTCGTTATCTAACTGCTCCGTACGAACTACTCCTGCGATAAGCGCACGGCATCCGGCATCTGTCAGCAGCGTCATCACAACTGCACGTGTCCCGCGCTCAACACGTTATCGACTGCCGCGCCGTCAACATAAACTAACCTCGCCGTCCACAAAAACTTGTTGACATATTAAAACTGCGCTGGGGAACTATAACTGTCGACGCATTCAACATCCCGATAATTTAACCTCTCGTTTCTTATAAAATTTGGATGACGCAGTGAAACTGCGCTGAAGGAACGAACTAATGCTGAGGTTTCTAAAACTCCAGAGTTCGAAACGAAAACTGTAACCAGGACTC